>PISX010006558.1:0-97217 GCA_004024625.1 Mellivora capensis | reverse complement strand
GGGACTTCATCAAGATCAAAAGCTTCTGCACAGCAAAGGAGACAGTCAACAAAACAAAGAGGCAACCCACGGAATGGGAGAAGATATTTGCAAATGACAGTACAGACAAAAGGTTGATATCCAGGATCTATAAAGAACTTCTCAAACTCAGCACATGCAAAACAGATAATCACATCAAAGAATGGGCAGAAGATATGAACAGACACTTCTCCAATGAAGACATACAAATGGCTATCAGACACATGAAAAAATGTTCACCCCAATACTTTTTAACTGTTACTCCACTATATTCTTACTTACATTAGTGATGAGACATCTGCTGTCACACTTACCTTTGTTCCTTTGCCCATAAAGTGTCTTGTCTCTTTGGCTCTTTGAAGATTTTCTCTTTGTCGCTGGTATTATTTGAACAGTTTGAGTATGATATGCCTTCATGGAGTTTCCTTCATGTTTCTTCTGCTTGGGGTTCATTAGAACTCCAGTTACACACATGCCATGCCACTTGAATTTGTTGCACGGTTCATTCATACCTTGTTTGATAAATCTTTGGGTTTTCTAATCTTTTCTTCTGCCGAGTCCTACCTGTAGTTAGTTCCATCCAGTATATATACTTTTTAAATCTCTAATATTGTAGTTTTCAACTCTAGAAGTTCAATTTGGATCTCTGGTATTTTTCATATTTTTGCTTAACCCTTTTAACATGTGGAATACAGTTATAATAAATATTTGAATATCCTTGCCTGCTTATTCTAACATCTGTGCTAGTGTTCTGGGTGAATTTCAGCTGATTGATTTTTCTCAACATGAATCATATTTGGCTGCATCTTTGCATGCCTAGTATTCTTTATTGGATATCAGATACTATGAATTTTACTCTGCTGGATCCTGAGTATTTTTGTATCCTTATAAATATTCTTGAACTTTTTTCTGAGATGTAATTAAGTTACTTGAAAACGGTTTGATCCTTTCAGATCTTGGCTTTAAGCATTCTTACATAGGACCAGAAATCCCCACGAATCACAAGTGGTGACAACGAGCACTGTTCATGGCCCTGTTTGAATATGGGCCCTGTCACCTAGAATTCTTTTTGGTGGTTCCTTCCCCAGTCTGTGGTAGTTTTGTCATACCCACGTGCTGATGAATACTCACTGAACACTCAGAGGGCATCTGCTAAGGAGCTCCAAAGGTCTCTTTCTATTCTACTCACTTCTTTCCAGTACTCCATTCTGTGAATGGTAGCTGCTTTGGTCTCCTCAGACTCTCAAATGTGTCTCCTCAGCTCAGGGAGTCCCTTAGGCTCAGCTCAAGTTCCATCTCTCTGTGCCACAGTCTCGGAACTTTCTCAAGGTAATCAAATGGAACAATTATACAGCTCCTTAACTTACCTGTCAACTCTCAGGGATCACTATCCTTCTTTGCCTGATGTCCAGTATCTTAAAAATCATTGCTTTCCATATTTAGTCCATTTCTTGGTTGTTTTAAACTGAAATGTACACCTGGTCCCTATTATTCAATCTTGATGGGAAGCAAAAGAATTCTTATTTAATATAATTTTAATAAATTTTAATTTAGATAGCCACATTTGGCTAGTGGCTCTTCTATTAGATAGTACAGTTAACAATTGCTGGTTTTACCGAGATTGATTTTTTAAAATACAAATGTAAACTACAAATGGGCATATTTTTAAAAATGTATCCTTTAATAGTCATTGTATTAAGTTAATTCAATCATCTCTCAGTTCAGCCCTGTTAGAGCTAGTCTCATATACATTATACATTGGAATTGTTCAAGCTCATTTCAGGTAGAGCTCCTGTCTCTAAACTCCATGTTATCACATTTTTCTAAATATAAATAGATTCAGGATAAACAGTGTTGTCACAGTGAATTGTAAGGATGGAGGGATGAAGAAACAAGTTGAGCTTTCAGTTTTTTTCATTCTAATGGGCATTTGGAATTTTTGTTTTTAAAATATAAAATAGTAAAATAGTTCAGACAGCAGGTGTGCCAAGTGCAAACAATAGTACATACAGGACATATTACCAAATTTGAATAGTATTTTTTAAATGAAATTTATTCTTTCTTATAAATGTATTTACTTGTTCTTAAACTGCAATATTATTGGGGGCATCTGGGTGGCTTAGTCAGTTAAGCATCTGCCTTCATCTCAGGTCATGATCTCAATGTCCTTGGATCGAGCCCCACATCTGGCTCCCTGCTCAGTGGGAAACCTGCCTCTCCCTCCCTCTGCTGCTGCTCCTCTGCTTGGGCTCTCTCATTCTCATTCTCTCTCAAATTAATTAATTAACTAATTAATTAATTAAATCTTTTTAAAAACCTGCAATATTATTATTCATTACTATAACAGGCCTATATATAGGTATAATTTTTTCCCTTTTTCACTAAATGCATTTATGTAGTTAAAAATATTTATCTATTTTTTCCTTATTTGTACTGTACTATATTTTTTACTCTTTTATTTTTATAAACATGGTTTTATATATATGAATTTCAGTGAAAGAAGATGTTTGCTCTTTACATTTTTCTGCATAATATATTATTCATTTCTTTCATGGTTTTTACTGAAAATAGTTTTGTTGTGTAGGAAGTAATGTTTTATAGAAGTATCTGTTCTGTGGGGACCTGGGTGGCTCAGTTGGTTGAGTGTCAGAATCTGTTTCCACTCTTGTCCTGATCTCAGGGTCATGATCTCAGGGTAGTGAGATTGAGCCTGGTGTTGGGCTCTGTGCTCTTGCTCATGCAGAGCTCGAGATTCTGCTTGAGTTTCTCTCTCTCCCTCTCTCTTGCCCCCTCCCTTGCTTGTTCTCTTGCCATCTTTCTCTAAAATAAAATATTTTTTTAAAGCGTATGTTCTGTGTGTCAAATACAGTAGGCTTGCCATTTTTCAATAGACGAACACTTTTTTGCAACTCATATTCCAAAGGGCTGGTTTCTTTAACATACAGAGTTCCAACAAAATAAAACAGCCAAACAAACAAACAAAAAAGACAACAATCCAGTATACATCAGCAAAAGATATGGTTAGTGCAAGGAGAAAAATAAAAATCTCTCTTAAAGTTTGAACGTATTGAAAGATGTTCAGCCTCACTCATTGGGGAAAATTGCAAATAAAACTGAACTCTGATAACATTTTTATATGCTAGATTGGCAAAGATAAAAAAGTTTAGTGAGGCATATGTTCTGTGGTCAAGATTATGGAAAATAGGCACTGTCATAGATTGATGATGGGAATGCAAATGAAAACCTTTATAGAGAGAAATTAGGCAATATCTATCAAAATTAAAAGTGCTAATTTTTTTTATTCAGCAGTTTCACTCCCAGGTAAGTACTGACATGTATTTAGTATATGTGGGAAACGATGTGTATTATATAAAAAGATTAACTGTAACATTGGTTATAATGACAAAACATTGGAAAGGGTCACTGGTTACAAATTGCACTGGTGTTGGGGGGCAGAGTTAGGAAAGAAAACATGGGCTCATGTGCAATGATGATCTCTGGAAAGATTCACAAAGAACTATTAAATGGTTGACTCTAAGGTGGGCCTGTGTAAGTTGAATGGATAAGGAAAGAAAGGAAATATACTTTTTATAGGCATCCTTTTGAACCTATTTGTAATATTCCTTTGTGTTTCCTGTTTTTAAAAAATTAATTAAAAATAAAAACAACAACAAAATTTCAGCCATCTTACCTTCATAATAAAAAACAAACAAACAAAAATCCCAATAAACTAGGCCAATGATTTTTTTTCATCTCTGAGGCAAAAATAATGGAATTGATCCCAAAGCAATATTCTCAATTTTTTAAGAGCGAGGTATCAGGGTCCACCCTACCTATGCACATCATACAACCATTTTCCTATAATTTCCAACAACAATATGCTGGTCCTAGGACAAACAGGGTTGTTATTTAAAAAAGAAAACAAACAGCAAAATATCAAAATTCAAATTCTTTATGCAAATTAAAACAAATCATCATTATGTATTAGTAGAGAAATATTCCTTTTTTATCTGAATAGGACAGTGGCTGCTTAAGTATCTGATTGTCGAGGTATCAGAGCACAGCTTTATATCAGAAACAGGTATAATAAAAAGGTGGACAGATCAAAGGAGAGAAAAAAATATAGAAAAAATTGCTAGCAAAGACCAGGATGAGAAGAAATTGAAGCCACAGAGGGGCTAAAACTCTTCCAATGGAAAGACTTCCCATATGGTTATTAACTTTCAGAATAGAAGCTCTTTATTCACTTCTGGAAAAAAAACCAAAATTCTATATTATTTACTCTTTTTGAATCTTTTTCATTTTTTTTCTCAGTGTTTTCCAGGGATATGATGTTTGTGCCAGTTAGTTAATGCCATAATAATAAAATCACCATAAAATCTCAGTGGCATAAAACTTTATTTAGTGCACTAGTCTGCAGGTTGGCTGGCGATCAGGTGATCTAAGCTGGACTCTGTTAAAGTGTTTCTTTGCTAGCCTGGCCTTGTTCTTTTCATAGCTACGGCAGAGAAGCAAAAGGACAAACCCAATTGGACAAATACTTTCCAATCTCTTGTGTCACATCTGCTGACTTCCTGTTAATTAAAGCAAGTCACATGGGCAGACCCAGAGTCTAGAGTTAAGAAAATATACCTGCCCCCAGTGAGAAGCACAGCAAAGGCCTGGAAGGTAGGGAGGGTAGAACTGGAGCTACTTGGAATCCGCCACAGTTGCCATCATATCTGCATTTCTATAGGGTCTTAAATGTTTATTTGGTTTTCCCATGTATTTTTCATTTGATCCCTCGAACAGCTCTGTGAGAATATTATTGTTATTTTCCACATTTTATGGAAGAACAGAATCAGAAAGTAAAGTCATTTACTGAAGATCACATAGTTACGTAGCAGTGGAAGGGGGGCAGTGGAGGCCTTTTCTGTGCTTTGGTCACTGTTGATGTTCTTTTTCCTTTGTTTATAGGATATAGGTGAAAAACAAAAACAATGGACAAAGACAACACAGGTAAAGCTATACAGCTGTATATTGGGACGAATAGGAGTTTGTTTCTTGTTTTCTAATTGCCAACCATCTATCTAATATTGTGTCATTGTAGCCGTGCCTAGAATAAAAAGACAAAATTCACATCAAAATAATTGCTACATCATTGCAAATAATCAAGGAAAGGGACAAAAACGAACCAAACAAAAACAAACCCATATACACAGAAAAGAAAGGTAACTAAAGGAGTTGAGTCATGTTTTGTTAGATGAGTAGACTATAGTCATAAATGCTAAACATTTTTGAACATGTGCTTCTAGTATATGTGAATATATTTAGTCATAAATAATAATTACACTTCTATATAAATAATTCACCCTAAAAAACAAATATAATTTTAAGCACGTAAAAAATATTTTAATAATTTTCATCAATCTCAATGAAATAATGTCATTAAACACACTTTATTATTTTTTAAATTTTTCATTTGCCTTAATGGCATATTAGCTGCAAAAGATACTTCAGAAAGAGCAACATACAAGAAACACATAGGGAGAGGTTCATCATTAATGATACCAGATATAAATCTATATTTCAAATACTCATTTTAATTCTACTAACTGAGTGACAGGACTGACTTCTTGCCATATTTTATTTTATTGTTAAGTAATATAAATAAAATTAAATAATATAAGTAAAATTATTAAATTTTATTTATTATATTTTATTAAAATATTTTATTTTATAAATGTATAAAAATATAAAAATATTTTATTATATTTATAATATTTTATTGTTTTTACCCCCATGATGTGGCTGATGAACAGCTTCTACTGGTGTTAGAGTTGTAGACTCTGCCATTTGCTATTCCAGTGGTATTGTGCTTTGGCATTATTTTCAATCCAACATTCATTTCATGCTATCAATCTTTAAGCCACTTACCCATTTGTGAAGATTATTTTTAGTTAAAACTAAATCATATCATCCATAAAGTCCTTAATATGGCAAATGTATATGATCCTCCGTCTTTAAACAAAAACCTCCTTACTCAATATCCCCTTCCAATTATCACCCCATTTCTAGGTCCTTTTACATCTAAACTCTCAAAACATTTCCTGTTGCTTTTGCTTGCTTGAATGTCTTTCTAAACCATTCTCATACTCCACTCCTGCTGTCTCTTACCAGTTTCCTGACAGTGACCATCCCATTTAAAGCATACAAAATCCCATATGCCCATTCCCTAAATACATTCCGCACCATCCCTCCTGTGTTTTGCTAACACCAGCCCTCTGCCAGCATCTGTCCTTCCTCACCTCGCTCAAATGCTACCACCTCCATGAGGCCTTTTTAAATTCCTTGAGGAAAGTTAAGTAATTAATTTATTAATTCCCCTAGAAAGCCTAGCTCTCTTCCATTCTGGTTCTCCAAGAGTACTGTGTTATATTTGTACCACTGCTATATCAATTACCACAGTCTGCCTTCTCCCCAGTTATTATGTTTCTGTCTTATTGCCTTGGAAGACAGAGCCCATGTACATTCATCTAAAAGAAACTTTATACACAGTAGGAGTTTAACAAATGATTTTGCATTTATTAATAAAGTTGACCAATTTATTCATCAGTTCATTCCACAAGACTATATTTAGCACCAATTTTGTTATTTCTTAACATGACTTAGGAGATTCATTGATTCTTCCAAGGCAGAATGTTATGTTGTCTTTAGGATAATAAGAGCTCCTATTGATTTCATGCCTAGTACCTGTCAAGCATTATATGTGTAGAATTTCTAATCCTTGCAATAGCCTTGCAAAATAGAAGCTATTACCCCCATTTTCCAGATGAGGAAACACACATTTCGTGAGGGCAAGGGCATATAACCGTAAGTACCCATGCTAGGACTTGAAGTCACTTTGTGATTCTGTAAGCCACTACGCCACGTCGCCTCATCTGTACTGTGGGCTGGGTGAGTCTGTTTCGTTCCTTTCCTTCACTTAATCATCTTCAAAAAGAAGATTTTAGTTTGTCAATGTTTATTTTGTGTTTTACAGCTTTCTGCAATAAAAAACACACCTCAAAATGATCTGGTAGACAAAAAGTGCTTAACTGAAAAATACACACATCTCTCCTGCAGCAAAGTCTTCTGCCAACCATGGCAGAAATGCATCGATGGGATCTGTATTTGTAAACTCCCATATCAGTGCCCAAAGAATGGTACCGCAGTGTGTTCAACTAGCGGGAAAACCTACCCAACTTACTGTCAGCAAAAGAGTGTTGAATGTCTTCGTCCAGGGGCAAAATTTTTAAATAGAGGAGCATGCACAGCTCAAGGTAGGAAAAGCCTAGTTGAATCTATGATGTAACAAGGAAATTGTTTGCTATACTTTCTATTAGAAAATAATTTTGCTATGAAATGTTATGATGCCAATTCAAAATTCCTCTCTAGACCCAGTTGCAATTGCGATGATAACCAAAGAAATTCAGGTCACCAGAATATAGTTAGCCTTCGAGTCCACGGCACAAGGCCCTGTGGCCAGTCCTTCCCCCTCAGTGCCTGTGCCACTCTCTGCTGCCCGGCCCTTCAAAATTATCCCCACCCTCACTTTGACTTGGCTAGTAGAACTATGCCCAGAGCCGTTGAGTTGGTTCAGAACCCAATGAACAAGTCTTTATGTGAGGTTGATACTAATAGGGAGCTGTACCTCTAGACCTCCAGTTCCAAGAATTTCTTCCAGCATCCATCCCATCAGCCCCTACCCTTAGGGAGCCCCAACTCCACTGGCCCTGATCTAAGGGGAGCTCAGGCCACTGCTAACCTAGGACATGCTCTAACCTAGCAAACTGGAACATCAGACAAAAGAGCTTGTCTACACTCCATCCAGGTTCCTAATGCAGTGAGGAGGCTGGGATGCCGGTAGGTGCATTTGTGGAGTGGTTAAGCTTAGGAGTCTTACTGTCAGATTGAGTGGCAAGCCCCTCCACCCAATCTCAGCTATTGACAAGCTATGTGACTGTCAGACCGCATTTTCCACATCTGTAAAATGTGAATGACACTAGTTCCTAACTCATAAGACCCTCATGAAAATCAAATAAAATGATGTATATAAAGGTCTTCACACAGTGTTTAGCACACAAAAAGAGCTCATGAAATTTTAACTCTGACGGCAAACCTCAGGCTTATCTTCTAATATTAGTTATCACAGGCACTTCATGAACTGATTGAAAAAACACTCAAAACATTCTCTTTTTAAATATTTGTTTATTTGTTTTAGAGAGAGAGGGAAGGAGAGGGTGCAGTGGGGAGAGACAGATGGGGAGGGAGAGAAAAACTCAAGCAGAGTCCATGCTCAGTGAGGAGCTTGACTGGGGCTCAATCTCACAGAGATTGAGATCGTGACCTGAGTCAAAACCAAGAGTCAGGTGCTCAACCCACTGTGCCACCCAGGCACTGCAAAACATTCTTTTTAGTTACCATGACATGTGCTGGCACACAGCACCTAAATATCTGTGTGATGCTGAGTGAAGAGGTTGAGGCACTGTGGAGCAGGAAGACGAGAGCTTCCTACTGCCTGTTGGACAGGAGGGAAGCAATACTGGAGATTACTTTGTCAGGGGCAGACTTCTGTTCTCTTGAGCCATTAAATGCCATCAATATATGAGAATACATAAAACTTTTTTACGTTCTAATTATTGTTTGGCTTACATTGAAGAGCACACACTTGGGAGTGAGATCAATATGGTGGCTTTCAATTCCTGGCTTCCCCACTGGAGCAAGCAACTTAACCTCATGTGCAAACATGGGATAAATAATCACTGTAGTCTTCACAGGGCTGCCTCATGAAATAATTGCTTACTATTATTTGTTAAAATCTTCACGGTGTTCAAAGTTAATTTGAGATTCTCTTTTTTGTTATTTTAAAGGCTTTTCATCAAGAGGAGAAAAGGTGAATGCCTAAATATTGCTCATTCTTTTGGTTCTTTTAAATTTTAGGACAATTTAGTGTTTCTGTAAAGTATGGAAATACCACTTCAGAAGGAATTGTTGAAGTAAAACTTGTAGACCAAGATAAGGAAATGTTCATATGTAAAAAACCCTGGAGCATTATGGAAGCTAATGTGGCCTGTCTTGAACTTGGATTTCAGCTGTGAGTGCTTGTTGTCAGTGGATTTTCCCAGGATTGGTTTTATTGTTCCAACTATTTGCTTTTTTTTTTTTTAATTTTAGATTTTTTTTTTTTAAGATTTTATTTATTTATTTGACCAAGAGAGAGAGCACAAGCAAAGGGAGCGGGAGAGGGAGAAGCAGACTCCCCGCTGAGCAGGGAGCCTGAGGCATAGCTCTACCCCAGGACTCTGGGATCATGACCTGAGCCAAAGGCAGAGGCTTAACCAACTGAGCCACCCAGGCGCCCCAACTATTTGCTTTTTGATTACCCACTCTTTCTCTGCCTTAATTTCCTCATATGTAGCCTGAGAATATTAACTACCTGTCTCATAGCATTGTTATGAGGATTAAATATGTTCATGTTTCACTAGCACTTAGAACACCCCTGAACACAGAGCACTTGTAAGTTTGTTCAAGTATCTGGATATATGAATCCTTTGTAGTTTCAGAGAATTGTAAATATGTTTATTACCATCTGTCTCTGCTTGTCTATAATTATGTCCACTTTTTCATACCTAACATTGTTTATCTATGCCTTCTCTTTTTCTCTTTATCAATCTTAAAGAGATCTATTTGATTGTGCTTTTGATTTTTACATTTTATATATAAATTGTCTCCCGTGACTTTCTCTCAACTTCATTAAGTTTGTTGTCCCTCTCCTTTTCTCTACTGTATTTTTCCTCATTCCTTGAGTTAAACGCTTACTTGACTCATCAATTTATAACTTTTCTTATTTTCTATTATAAGCATTTAAGGTACAAATTTCCCGCTAGATAATGCTTCATCTGCATTCCATAAGTCTCAGTGGCATAAAGGTGGTGTTTATTTATTGTTCAATTCGAAATATTTTTAAATTTTCAGTATAATTTCTTTTTTTGATTTAGAAGTTTCTTTATTACTTCCCTAATGAATATATATTTGCTTTTAGTTAACTTTTTGTTGTAGAGTTCTTATTTAATTGTACTGTGGTAAGAGAATGGTCTCTATATGATGATAATTGTTTAAATATTTGTTGACACTTGCTTTGTGCTAAGTATATTTTATTTTATTTATTTTGTGCTGAGTATATTTTAAATGTTTCATGTGTAGGGTTCTATGTGATAAATATGTTGTCCATTAAAATAAGTAAGCCTGTTAACTGCTTTGTTCTTTTCCTATTTATTTACATATAAGCTTTCTATGTCTTTATCCTTTAAATGTGTCCTTTATAATCAGCATGTATCTAGATTTTTTTAAATTCAATATGACAATAACTGTCTGAATTAGTCAATTTACAGTATTGTGATTATTTACATTGTTGAATTTATTTTCCCTATCTTATTTTAGTAGTATTATTTACCCTGCCTTTTCTGTGTACTTGTTTCTTCCTATTCTAATTTCTATTGGGTTTAATAAAGTTGTTGTATTTTTTAAACCTCCCACCCCCCTCTACTTGGTTTGTAAACTATATACATTCCTATTTCTGTTCCTTTAGTGGTTATCGTCACATTTATACCATGAATTCTTGACTTGGGAAGTCCTCACCCTCTTAGGAATAATATAAGGAATGTCACTATTTCTATCAAGTTTCCAGTATTTAATTCCACATTATATTTTTATATATCCCTGAAGTTACTTTCTATTATTATATAATAAGCAGTTGTTATTACTGTCATTCAACTGGTGCTTACTCAGATTTATTTCATGTTTACCAACATCTTGGTTTGTTGCTGCTTCTTACATTTCTCAACTTTATTCTGAATTTACTTTCTGTCTTCTTAAACCACATCTGCTAGTAGTTAATTAGTGAGAGTATCTTATTAAGTTGAGCCACAAGATATTTGTGATTTTTGACAGTTTGTGACCTACAACCTATAATTCAACCTAATGGGAAACTCTCTCAGTCTTTGATCTCCCAGTATTTTGCTCTTATCATATTTTGTATGAGCTCATGGACAGACTTGTCTTACTTTATTTTATATATTTATTTTTAAAGATTTTAGTTATTTATTTTAGGAAGAATGAGAGAGATCACAGAGGGAGAGGGAGAAGCAGACTGCCTGCTCAGCAGAGAGCCCCACTTGGGATTGAGTCAATCCCAAGACCCTGGCATCATGACCTGAGCCGAAAGCAGACACTCAACCGACTGAGCCACCCAGGAGCCCCCAGACTTCTCTTATTTTAGCCAGGGTTATTTCCCTTACTTCTTTAAGAGCTCAGTGAGCCCCTTGACGGGCTCCCTGCTCAGCTGGGAGTCTGCTTTTCTCTCTCCCTCTGTTCCCCCTCACCCACGTGTGCTCTCTCCCTTTTTCTCAAATAAATAAATAAAATCTTAAAAATGAAAAAGAAGAAGAGCTCACTGAATGCATTTTATCTAGTACTTTTAGATAGTTTAAAATTGAGATTTTTTTCTCAAATTATTTACCTGTAAGATTGCCCCAATGGCTCTCATTTGTTTTGATGCTGTTTGGCACAGTTTTATGATTCCTTTTTACCATCATTATTGATCTGAAATCATTAAAAATGCCTTTCTTATTCCCTTTAAATAGCTAATATTTATATTGCCATTATTGCTTTGTTATTGTTTATATTTACCTGATGCATCTTTTCCCAGCTTCTTATTTTTGACACCATTTCTTTCTAAAGAGAAGCGGGGAGCAATTGAATGTTCTAGCAGAATATTTTACTGGAACTCATTATCTCTAGTATATTGAGTCATAGAGGTAGCACACATTCTGAACAAATTGAGAAGTCCAAGCAATAGCATATAGATGCCAAAATATCCCCTTAATATTGTCGAGGCTGAGTTGAGGACATGGCTAGGTTTTAAAAAAAAAAAAAATGAACCCGCTAGAATTAAACCAACTTAATCTCCCAAATTCTAAGCAACAATGGGGCCAACCAGGTAAGCCTTACAGCATGAGGCCTGTGAAGCAGTCTCCAAAAGAAAAGATGGAAAGGTGAGCTAACCTTGCCTGATTTGTAATTCCAAAATTCCCTGATTGATTATCCTACTCCTGTTCCTTGAGCAAAAAGGAGTTAAGAGATGGCGAGAAGCCAAGAATGATGCATCTTAGGTTGGAAAGAAACATCAGGAGTGTGGAAGAAAGCATTTTTAACAGGAAACAGAGAAGAGGAAAGTAATATTTGCTGAGTGTTTGCCACCTTTGAATTTTGGCTAGCCAATGTAAATTGATTGTTTTAATCACTCTTTACAAAACCAGCTGAGAGTATCATATTCCCTTTTACAGGTGAAGATACTGAGGTTCAGAGAATTTAAGCATCTTGTTCAATGTATCACTCATATGTAGAAAATTAGAGGAAATTACTTCAGTTCCTTACCTCCTAAGGTAAGGTTATAAATGCAAAGTACTAATCATTCTACCCTAATATTTCATTTATTCTAATTGTAGAGGTGCTCTTGATATTCAAAAACAGTTTGAGTTTCCTGAAAATGTCTCTGTAAATTTCACTGAATGTCTCCAAGTGCATTGTCAAGGATTCGAGACAAGTTTGGCTGAATGTACTTTTACTAAGAGAAGAACTAAAAATGACCAGGATTTTGCCGGTGTGGTTTGCTACACACAAAATGCAGGTTGGTAGAGGAGTTGCATGAAACTTCAAAACTTCCTTCAAAATTGTTTATTGCATGCCACATCTGTAGTAAACAAACATGATAGATACTCAGTTACAGTAATAGAGGCAAAATCATTTTGGGGGCTTTAGAATGTAAATTGCTGCTTTTCCTTTATTGTACCTTTTTCGCATTCAAATATTACTTCTCTCCAGGTTCCTATATGGGGAGCAAAGTTGTCTGACTCCTCTTTGCTTGCTGAAACATCTGGATTAAAGTTAATACAACAAACATAAGTAATGCAAATATCAGAAGAACCTCAATATCTCCTTTGAGAGGGCCAGCCTACACACTTCACACTTCAAAATGTCTTTAAAATATTTAAGTGACCACAGTCTCAAGACAGTCACTGTCACTTTTCTCCTCGGTCCTGACACTGGAATATTTTAGTCACATGTATGGTTTTAAAGGCTAAACCCTTTTTTGGTGCTTAAAAAAAATACCATCAAAATATAAATGACACTGCTCAAGTCATGGGATGGAAGTGAGGATTCCTGCAGCAGCACAGAAGGAATGGGTGAGCACCCGTGCTTGCCAGTATGAGCAAGGACCTGTGGTCCCTGAGCCCCTTCCCCTAACCTCAGCAAGTAAAGACCTCTGCAGTAAATACTGGTTTTCAGAGATACCAAAGGGCCTCCATAAACCAGCTTGGGCATATGTTTTCCTTATTAACCTATCTTGATGTTACCAATACGTTTTATATCATTTTCTATTTGATGCCTGACTTTATCTTAATGTCCTCACTATTCCAAATGTAATCAAGATGTCACCTACAGCTCCACACATAAATTTCACAAAGAGAATTCCTAATTTACAGCTCCTCCAGCAAATGACTCCTTTCACTGTGTGAATGGGAAATACATTCCTCAAAAGAGAACCTGTAATGGTATCAACGACTGTGGAGACCAGAGTGACGAACTGTGCTGTACAGGTAGAAGATTCGCCCACTGAATCTCAGGTTCTATCCTACTGTATTTTAAGTATGAGCAAACAAAAATAAAAACCTTCTTCCATTTACGTTTGTGTAGGATGCCGAGGGAAAAGTTTCTTCTGTAAATCTGGTGTTTGTATTCCCAGCAAACATAAGTGCAACGGCGAGGTGGACTGTATTACAGGAGAGGACGAAGTTGGCTGTGAAGGTAATTAAGGGTTTCTGTTACGTTTTTCTATGACTTGATCTGGGGACCCAGGAACTTTCTTTTAGGTAAATTGTAATCTTAAGTGAGCATAGGGGAGTCTTAGTAAGAGTACTACTGAGTGGGCATTTGAAGAACTATGGAATGGAATGTTCGTTTCTCAATTTTTTTGTATTAAATACATTTGTTATTTCAGAACTTTTTATTAGTAAAGCTCCCACATAACAAAAACAGATTATGAGAATGAACCAATATGTGCCTCTCTCTCCCTTGAACAATTAGCAGTGTTTTCCAGTCTTGTTCAGCTTGTTTGTTTGAGTACTTTAAAGCACACTTGAGATATCATGTCACTTCACCTAGATGCATTTCTAATGCTACACTTTATACATACATAATATACTCTCAGTATTCCTAATAATAGTAATTCCCCAATATTGTTTAATAACAGCTCATGTTCAAGTTTTCCCAGCTGTCTCAAAAATATATTTTTTTAAAAGATTTTATTTATTTATTTGAGAGAGAGATTGAGCAGGAGGGAGAGGGAGAGAGAGTCTGAACCAGACTCCAAGCTGAGCCCAGAGCCCAGAGCCCAATGAGGGGCTTAATCCCACAACTGTGAGATCATGATCTGAACTTAAACCAAGAGTCCTCGGATGCTTAACTGACTGATCCACCGAGGCACCCCTCTCAAAAACAATGTTTTTGAATCAAGTTTCAAAAGAATCTAACATTGTATTTGATTGTTACATTTTTAAAGTAGCTTTTATTCTTCAAGAGTTACCCTTCTGGAAATACAGTAGGCCAATATCTTTGGGACACAGCAAAAACAGTTCTAAGAAGGAAGTATATACCAATTCAGGCCTATTTCAAGAAAGAAGAAAAATCCCAAATAAATAATCTAACATTATATCTAAAGGGACTAGAAAAGGAAGAACCGAAAAAGCCCAAAGTTAGTAAAAGGCAGGAAATAATAAAGATTAGAATAGAAATAAATGAAATAAAGACTAAATTAAATTAAGTTAAATATGCCAATGAAACCAAGAGTTGGTTCTTTGAAAAGATAACCAAAATTGATAAATCTTTATCCAGAGTCATTGAAATAAAAGAAAGAGAGTCAAATAAATAAAATCAAAAAATGAAAAAGGCAAAGTAACTGACACCATAGAAATACAAATATTATAAAAGACATTTATGAAAATGATATGGCAAAAAAATTGGACAACCTAAAAGAAACTGAAAAATTCTTAGAGATATACAATTTTCCAAAACTAAATCAGGAATAAATAGAAAATCTGAACAGACTGATTACTGGTAATGAAATTGAATTGGTAATTAAAAAAAAAAAACTCCCAACAAACAAAAGTTCAGTACCAAATGGCTTCACAGGTTAAATCCACCAAACACTTAAAGAAGAGTTAATATCTATTCTCAAACTGTTCCAAAAAGGAAGAGGAAGGAAAACTTTCAAATTCATTCTACAAGGCCAGCATTACCCTGATACCGAAACTAGACAAAGACACTATAAAAAAAGAAAATTACACATCAATATCCCTAAGGAACATAGGTGCAAAAGTCATCAACAAAATATTAACAAACCAAATTCAACATTACATTAAAAGAATCATTCACCATGATCAAGTAGGATTTATTCCAGGGATGGTGGTTCAATATCCTCTAATCAATCAGTATGCTATATCACATTCACAAAATGAAGGATGAAACATATTATCATCACAATAGATTCAAAATAAGAATTTGACAAAATTCAATATCCATTTCATGAAAAAAACTCTCAACCAAGTGGGTTTAGAGGGAATATACCTCAACCTAACAAAAGCCATATATGACAAGCCTACAGCTAATATCATACTCAGTGGTGAAAATCTGAATACTTTTCCTCTAAAATCAGGAGCAAGACAAAGATGTCTACTATTGCCACTTTTGTTCAACATAGTACTGGAGTCCTAGCAATCAGACAAGAAAGAAAGGAAGGAAGGAAGGGAGAGAGAGAGAGAGAGAGAGAGAGAGAATGAGAGAGAGAGAAGAGAGGGAATTAACTTTGTAAAGAAAAAACTGTCACCATTTGCAAATGACATGATACTTTACATAGAAACTCTAGGGGTGTCTGGGTGGCTCAGTCAATTGAGCATCGAATTCTTGGTTAGGCTCAGGTCATGATCTTTTGGGTCTTGAGATGGAGCCCTACATTGGGCTCTGAACTCAGTGGGGAGTCTGCTTGAAGATTCTCTCCCTCTGCCCCTCCCCCAAACACATAAATAAATAATTTAAAAAATAAAAATAAAGACTACACACACACACAATAAGAACCAATAAATGAATTCAGTAAAATTGCAAGATACAAATTTAACATTCTGATATCAGTTGTGTTTCTATATACTAGTAACAAACCATCAGAGAAAGAAATTTAGATAACAATCACATTTACAATTGCACCAAAGGAATAAAATGCCTAGGAATAAATTTAACCAAGGAAGTGAAAGACTTACACTCTGAAAACTATAAGATATTGATGAAGGAAATTGAAAGTGACACAAATAAATGGAAAGATATACCATGTTTATGGATTGGAAGAACAACTATTTTCTAAACATCCATATTATCCAGAGTAATCTACAGATTTCACATAATCCCTATCAAAATATCAATAGTATTTTTCACAGAACTAAAGAAAAGAATCCTAAAATTGTATGGGACCACAAAAAACCCTGAATAGCCAAAGCAAGCTTGAGAAAGAACAAAGCTGGAGGTTTCAAAATCCTAGATTTCAAGATACTACAAAGCTGTAGTAATCAAACAGTATGGTACTGGCACAAAAGCACACACATAGATAAATAAAACAGGATAGAAAGTCCACAAATAAAT
This sequence comes from Mellivora capensis, assembly GCA_004024625.1. Classification (NCBI taxonomy): domain Eukaryota; kingdom Metazoa; phylum Chordata; class Mammalia; order Carnivora; family Mustelidae; genus Mellivora; species Mellivora capensis. The sequence continues at coordinate 80,432 of PISX010006558.1, read as the reverse complement.
TGATGCTTACATGGTCAATTAATCTACAACAAGGGGAACAACAATACACAATCTAGAAAAGACAGTCTCTTCAATAAATGGTGTTGGGAAAGCTGGAAATGTACATTCAAAAAAATGAAACTGGACCACTTTCTTTCACCATACACAAAATAAACTCAAAATGGGTTAAAGACCTAAATGTATGTTAGTTAATTGAATTTAGATTTAAAAAGAAAAGATCTAAATGTGAGATCTGAAACCATAAGACTCCTAAAAGAGAGCATAAGCAGTAATCTCTTGGGTGCCAATGTTAGCAACATTCTTCTAGATATGTCTCCTCAGGTGAGGGAAACAAAAGCAAAAATAAACCGTTGGGACTACAACAAAATTAAAAGCTCTTGCACAGCAAAGAAAACCATAAAAATAAATAGATGAACTATTGAATGGGAGAAGATATTTGTGAATGATATATCTGATAGGGGGTTAATATCCAAAATATATAAAAACTTATACAATTCAACACACACACACACACACACACACACACCTGATTAATAAATGCGCAAGGACTGAATAGACATTTGTCCGAAGAAGATATAGAGATGGCCAACAGACACATGAAAAGATGGTCAACATCCCTAATCATCAGAAAAATGTAAATCAAAACCACAGTGAGATACCACCTCACACTAGTCAGCTTGGCTAGTATCAAAAAGATAAGAAATAGTAAGTGTTGGCAAAGATGTGGAGAAAGGGAGCCTTTATGCACTGTTGATGGGAAAGTAAGTTGGTGCAGCCACTATGGAAAACAGTATGGAGGATTCTAAAAAAAAAAATTATATATATGTATATACAACTACCATATGATCCAGCAGCTCCACTACTGGGTATTTATCCAAAGAAAACAAAAACACAAATACAAAAAAGATTTATGCACCTCTATGTTTATTGCTGCATGATTTACAATAGCCAAGATATGGAAGCAACCTAAGGGTCCACTGACAAATGGATGGATAAAGAAGATGCAATACACACACACACACACACACACACACACACACATGCACATACACACTCACTGGAATATTACTCAGGTCATAAAAAAGAATGACATCTTTCCATTTGCAACAACATGATAAACCTAGAGAGTATTTTGCTAAGTGAAATAAGTCAGAGAAATACAAATACCATATGATTTCACTTACATGTGGTAATTTTAAAAAAGCAAAACAAATGAACCAACAAAGAAAAGCAAAAACAGATACGTAAATACAGACAACAAACTGGTGGCTGCTAGAGGCGGGTAGTGGGGAGAATGGGGGAATTAGTTGAAGGAAATTAAGAAGTACAAACTTCCAGTTATAAAATAAGTAAGTCATGGGATGAAAAGTACAGCATAGAGAGTATAGTCAATAATATTGTAAGGATGTTGCATGATGACACATAGTAACCACACTTATTGTGGTCAGCATTGCATAATATATAGAATTGTTGAAACATGAGGTCATATATCTGAAACTAATATAACATTATATGTCAACAATAGTTCAATTTTATAAATGTTACCTACCGGGGCGCCTGGGTGGCTCGGTGGGTTGAGCCTCTGCCTTAGGCTAGGGTCGTGTTCTCGGGGTCCTGGGATCGAGCCCCATATCGGGCTCCCTGCTCAGCGGGGAGCCTGCTTCTCCCTCTCTCTCTGCCTGTCTTTCTCTCTACTTGTAATCTCTCTCTCTGTCAAATAAATAAATAAAGCCTTTAATAAAAAAAAAGTTATCTACTGATCCACCCCCAATTTTTTTCATGCCATTGATTTTTAGCGAAACTTGATCATTTGCCTACAGGATGTTCCTTATTCTGGATGTATAGAGATTTGATTAGATACAGAGTTCAATATTTTAAGCAAGAATTGTTGATGGATAGTGCTGTGTCCTTTTTACTACATAAAATGTCATGTTCTCTGCGTATCCCACTTCTAATGATGCTAAAATTGATCACTGGACCAGTTTGATCTTTTCTTTAAAAATTTCCCCCACAGCCTTTCATCTTAATGGTTTTTAGTGGCCTGTGTGATTGTTGCCTTAATCCAATTTGTCAACAGGAACTGTAAGATGGCGAATTCTAAATCAGCATTCCTTCTGCATTTATTAACTGGTTTTCTATAGAGAAGAACTTTCCTTTATCAGCTGTTTTGTTTCCATGAAATGCGATTCATAGAGGAAAGGAAACATGGTTTTTAATTTTTCCCTTTACTTACCAAGTTTCAAAGCAATGCGTTAATGCTCTTTGTTTTTTGGTGCTCATTAAAAAACCTCTGATGGTAAAAATACTTACTAGGTACCTACTCTGTGTCACACAGACCAACTTCTTGCTTACATCAGTGCTTTCTTGAAGTTATTATATTCATTAATTTTCTCAGTGACTATTTAGTTCTTACTATGTGTGTCAGGCCCTGTTCTTGAAAATAGAATCTAATTATTTTTATATTCCAAATGTGATTTAGAGCTAAGCATTAAATACATGGTAGATATATATTGGATAAATGAATTGATAATAATTACATTTTGTCACTCCTTGGTATTATTGGACTTTATTGGAGTCTTGTTTCGTTTCCCATTCACACCAGTTCTTAAATGTAAAAACACACTTTTTAGGATCTCAAATCATATTATTTCTTTTGAAGTTTATATAAGCAGTTGAGCAAAATACTTTTATGACCATCAAATATAGTTAAAACCTTAGTAAAGAGAGGAGAGAGAAATTTCCAAACATCTTTTAGGGAGGAAGACAGTAAGTCATGACTCTTGCTGGTGAAGCTTGAGAGTCATTCCCTCCTGGTTCATTGAGATAGAACTGGGACATACAACACAGAATATAAGTTTAAGGTGTACAACATAATGACTTGGCACACATATATTGAGAGACAATGACCACAGTAAGTTTAGTTAACATCCATCATGTCATATAGTTACAATTTTTATGTGTGTGTGTGTGTGATGAGAACGTTTAGGATTTACTCTCTTAGCAACTCTCAAGTATACCATACAACCATGGTAACTCTAGTCACCGTGCTGTTCATTACACCCCCAGCACTTACTGATCTGGAAGTTTGTACCTTTTGACCAGGTTCACGTAATTTCCCAGACCCCACCCCTGCCCCCTAATAACCACAACTTGATCTCTTTTTCAATGAGTTTGTTTTGTTAGATTCCACATATAAGTGAGACCATGCAGTATTTGTCTTCTGAAGTTCTATAGTTTGATTTCACTTTTTCAGTATAATGATATTTGGGGTTTCTTCTCCTCCTCTTCTGTCTGTTTTCCCTCCCTCTCCCTCTTCTGATTCAAAACTCTAAAGTTTAAGTTCAAAGAACACAATTTGTTAGCTTATCAGGGAGAAAAAAATCCCACTATAACATAAAGATTGCTTTATTTTTATTTTTTTAAAGATTTTATTCATTTATTTGACAGAGATCACAAGTAGGCAGAGAGGCAGACAGAGAGAGAGAGAGGGGAGGAAGCAGGCTCCCTGCCAAGCAGAGAGCCCGATGGCAGGGCTCGATCCCAGGACCCTGGGATCATGACCTGAGCCGAAGGCAGAGGCCTCAACCCACTGAGCCCCCAAGGTGCCCCAAACTTGTTTTTTTTTTAAATCAAGTTCTTGAATCCATATCAAAAATACATTAAGTCAACTGTCATTGTTACTTCAGTTTACCCTTCTTTAAAGTGAGCACCACCTTTTGTATTTCAGTAATGCTTCTAATTTTTCCCTCTCTAAGCAAGAGCAAATGAGAGAAGAGATGTAAAATAAAAACATTAATATATTCATTGATCTTTCAGTGGACAGATCAGAATCACTAAACCAAGGGAAGTTTGGAGTATAACTTGATTTCATGTATCCTGGAAAGCCCACCTTTAATAAATATAAGTTTAAAAGAGTTATAAATTTATATAACTGTATAGTAAACTTGCTGTCCATATGTGTTCAAATATATCCAGAATATACACCTTTTAAAAACTCAAGTAAAGGGGCGCCTGGATGGCTCGGTGGGTTGGGTCTGCGCCTTCGGCTTAGATCATGATCTCGGGGTCCTGGGATCGAGCCCCGCATCGGGCTCTCTGCTCAGCGGGGAGCCTGCTTCCCTCTCTCTCTGCCTGTCTCTCTGTCTACTTGTGGTCTCTCTCTGTCAAATAAATAAATAATTTTTAAAAACTCAAGTAAAAATTATTTCCTTGATATAATGAAAGTGGTGTGTGTTTAAATGCAATATGAAACATCTGTTATGTGGTATTAAAAATCAAAGAAAGATGACATACTGTGATTCCCTTTTATCTTTGTAAAATATTAAGTTGTTATACTATTTCTAAGATATTAATGATTGGTGTATATTTTATCCAGGTGAATATTATCTCTACTACAATAAATGTTTTGTTTTATTTTTAGGAAATGGAAATTCTGAATTTAAAGGTAAATCCATTTTTATAAGAGAAAATTTATGTTACAGAAATGAAAACAAGGATAAAGTTTTATAGTTTTATGATATATGTATATCATTGATATGGTATACAATTTTCTCAAAAATTATCCTCTGCTGTGGTAAATTTTTGGTTTTTTCCCATGGGGCTTTTTACATGTGGCTCAAGGTAAAAATTTTATTGAATTCTTGGAATATTGCAACAGAATTGAAGCAAAACAAAGCAACTGTTGTCTTCTTATATATATTTTTAAAGATTTGTTTATTTTAGCGAGAGAGTGTATATGAGAGAGAGAGTGAACTTGGGGATGGGCACAGGGACAGAGAGAGAGAGAATCTTAAGCAAATTCCCCGCTGAGAGTGGAGCCCGATGCAGGGCTCTATCTCATAATCCTGAGATCATGACCTGAAGGGAAATCAAGAGTCAGATGCTTAACCCACTGAGCCACCCAGGTACTCCTCTTCTTATATTTTAATGTAGCTATTAATTGCACATGTTATGACCACGTGTTAGGAATTACTCAGCTTTCTCATTAGTGTAGGCAGGGAGGCCTTTTTAGTGTCAGCTCAGTACTCTCTCTCAGTGTTAGTAACTGTTCCCTACCTTATGTAAGGACTTTGTGAATCAGAGTTGAAAAAGCAGCTTTCCTTCTCTGACCCAAGCATTTTGCCTATTCTAAATGCAGAAAACCACAGCATCATGGGTCTCACCATTCACTTGTACCAACAGACACCTCTAGTTGGTGCCTGCAAAATTTCTCCATAGTTCATCCTGAGCCTTCGCAATAACCTAGGTATAGAAAGGAAATAAGATGGTGTGCTTTGAGGATTTCTACTGTCCTTTTTAAACAGAGGACAGGTTTTTGGATACTTGGGTGGCTCAGTGGGTTAAGCATCCAACTCTTCATTTTGGCTCAAGTCACAATCTCAGGGTGGTCAGATCAAGACCATGTCTGTGGAGCCTGTCTGTTTAAGATTCTCTCTCTCTGCCCCTCCCCTCCTTGTGCTCGCCCATGCATGCACATGCAATTTCTCTCTCTCTCATCAATCAATCAATCAATCAATATAGGACAGGTTTTAAGATAGAAAATTATGATCAAAGTTTAAATAATTTTACTTATTTGATTTTTCTTATGAACACAACCATAAGCATTGGAACTTTTTGTTTTATTTTAGAAGAGACACAATTTTTGACCGCTAATATGGATGAAGGTAAATTAAAATTATTCTTTTTTACTAGTGCTTCCCTGGTTTACATCTGCATTTTAATGTTGTGTATGTATGTATGTATGCAAGTATATGTAATTAATTCAAGCAACAATTACCTTTGCTATCAATGTAAATAGAAAAAAATAACATTACTCTTCTCCTTATCACTTTTAAGAAAAACAAACATAAATGCTCCACATCACTCAGCATCAGAGAAATACAAATCAAAACCACAATGAGATACCACCTCACACCAGTCAGAATGGTTAAAATTAATAAGTCAGGAAATGAGAGATGCTGGCAAGGATGCGGAGAAAGGGGAACCCTCCTACACCGTTGGTGGGAATGCAAACTGGTGCAGCCATTTTGGAAAACAGCATGGAGGTTCCTCAAAAAGTTGAAAATAGAGCTACCCTATGACCCAGCAATTGCACTACTGGGTATTTACCCTAAAGATACAAACGTAGTGATCCAAAGGGGCACATGCACCTGAATGTTTATAGTAGCAATGTCCACAATAGCCAAACTATGGAAAGAACCTAGCTGTCCATCAACAGATGAATGGATAAAGAAGAGGTGTTATATATATACAATGGAATACTATGCAGCCATCAAAAGAAATGAAATCTTGCCATTTGCGATGACATGGATGGAACTAGAGGGTGACTAGTGAACTAGTGAAATAAGCCAGTCGGAGAAAGACAACTATCATATGCTCTCCCTGATATGAGGAAATGGAGATTCAACGTGGGGAGCTTGGGGAATAGGAAAAGAATAAATGAAACAAGATGGGATCGGGAAGGAGACAAACCATAAGAGACTCTCAATCTCACAAAACAAACTGAGGGTTGCTGGGGGAGGGGGGTCGGGAGAGGGTGGTAGGGTTATGGACATTGGGGAGGGTATGTGCTATGGTGAGTGCTGTGAAGTGTGTAAACCTGGAGATTCACAGACCTGTACCCCTGGGGCTAATAATACATTATATGTTTATTAAAAATTTTTAAAAATTAAAAAAAGTGAGTTAATTTGCAAGGCTAATTTTGAAGTGAAAACAACATTTTAGACCTACCTAATTTTTTTTATTTGCTATGAGTTTTGTCATATCAGTTTTGTCAAAAACAACCAGATTTCAAGCATGACCCATGAAAATGTTTAAACCTTCAGTTAGCCTCTTTCTGCCCCACCCATGTACCTTTAGGCAGAACTTCAGAGAATCGAGCCAATTTTTATATTATGCTAGAATTTTTTTTATTATGTTATGTTAGTCACCATACAGTACATCATTAGTTTTTGATATAGTGTTCCATGATTCATTGTTTGCGTATAACACCCAGTGCTCCATGCAATATGTGCCCTCCTTAATACCCATCACCAGGCCAACCCATCCTCCACCCCCCTCCCCTCTAAAACCCTCAGTTTGGGGGCGCCTGGGTGGCTCAGTGGGTTAAAGCCACTGCTTTCGGCTCAGGCCCTTCCCGGGGTCCTGGGATCGAGCCCCACATCGGGCTCTCTGCTCCATGGAGAGCCTGCTTCCTCCTCTCTCTCCCTGCCTGCCTCTCTTGCCTACTTGTAATCTCTGTCTGTGGAATAAATAAATAAAATCTTTAAAAAAAAAAAAATAAAAAAATAAAACCCTCAGTTTGTTTCTCGGGAGTCCACAGTCTCTCATGGTTCCTATCCCACTCCGATTTCCCTCCCCCCCCTCATTTTTCCCTACCTTCTCCTAATGTCTTCCATTATGTTCCACAAATAAATGAAACTATATGATAATTGCCTTTCTCTGCTTATTTCACTTCGTATAATCTCCTCCAGTCACATCCTTGTTGATAAGCCAGAATTTTTAAACAAGGTCAATAGTACCAATTAATATCTAAAATAATTTATTAATCAATCCAGCCTGTTTTGTTTTAGCAGTGACTTTGCTGTTTTGGTGGCAAAAATAATCAAGAAGTAATGGGTTCAAAATCATAATGATACAATCTCTTCCTTTCTTGAAGAAAGAAAACGGATCAAGTCATTTCTTCCTAAAGTGTCCTGCGGAGTTAAAAACAGTGTGCCCATTCGAAGGAAACGAGTTGTAGGAGGAAAGCCAGCACACATGGTAAACCTGTTGCTTCCCAGGAGTAGCCCAAGTTTGAAAAACAAAGAAAGGTGGAGGAGATATGTCATGATAGGAGACTGGGACTTTTGCAATGGACATATCTTAGAGCCACCTGTCTATCACCATCTGGTAGAATGGCAGTAACCACACTAATGTCTCTTACAGGGTGACTTCCCGTGGCAGGTGGCAATTAAGGAAAATAAGAAAATCAAATGTGGAGGAATTTATATCGGAGGGTGTTGGATTATAACTGCTGCACACTGTCTCAGGTAAAAATGTCTCCAAAAAGATTTTGGATTCCCTGAAATAATGCAAGTGTGTAATAGAGATTGTGTCAGATGCTAGATAAAAACATGTGACAAATTCCACTCTCTTGACAGCTAAATCCCCTCCAGTATTCATGACTGGAACCCCAGAGGCCATCCCCCTAGAACCTACTGTGGTCTTGCCTCCCAGATCAAATTATGATCCCAGATGGCAAGTTCAGATCAAAACCAGAGGTACCAAGTTATGTCACGTGACTCATTTGCAGGACGGGAAAGCAAGTAGATACTCTGTACATTTTGTAGACTTAGGACCAAACTGTTGAGAAGAGTTTATGACTGAAAAGTTGATAAAGAGATGATGCTAACCGGACATTTTCTCTGGTCTCGCCTCAACCAGGATGTTGTTTAAAGAGCCACATGCATTTAAAGTCTTCGAATGCACAAATCTCTTTGGCCCCTTCCACAGACCCTTACATGTATTTGATATGCGTTCCAGACAGTAAAGGAACTGCTTTAAACTCTGAGCTAATTGTCTCAGCTGCTGCTCTAGCACTGGCTTGCTCGTCTTCTGCTTGTGTGCGTCCCTGATATCTCTTCTTCTTCCCCTAAGGAGACGAATCATATGGGATTACAACTCCACTTATGTCCTTATTTAAACTTTATTACCTCTTGAAAGACTCTCCCCAAATCTAGTCATGTTGGGGGTTAGGGCTCAACATATGAATTTTGGCGGAACACAATTCAGTCCATACCAGTGGCTAAAGGGCAACACACAAAAGGTGTTGACAACAAGTTAAGGTCAGCAGGAGGACAGAGTTTGGGATTCCAGTCTCAGTTCTGATCTCTCGAATGAATGAAACATCATCCTTTGAGCGCCTCTTCCAGACCAGATAATGTGTGTGGCACTTTCACATATGTTACTTTGTTTTAATATTCTTAACAGCCCTAAGAGGTAAATGTCAGTCTTCCCATTTTGTGGATTAGCAGACAGAGACTGAGAAGTTATATAACTTGGCTAAAGTTACACCTCTAGTCAGCCGCAGAAACATAGTTGTCAGTACCATCTATCACGGTACAATGCTTTTGCAATATCACTGACTATATTCCCTATGCTCTATGTTAATCCCCTTGGCTTATTTACTTTATAGCTAGAAGATTGTACTTCCTAATCCTCTTCACCTATTTTGCCCTATTTTTCATCTTCTTTCTCCATTTATCTATCGGTAGATGCTTAGGTTCTTTCCATATCTTGGTTGTTATAAATAATGCTACAGTGCACATAGGAGGCATATATGCCTTTAAATTGGTTTTCATTTTCTTTGGGTAAATACTCAAAAGCAGAATTGCTGGATCACATCGTAGTTCTATTTTTAACTTTTTGAGGAACCTCTGTACTGTTTTCCTTAGTGGCTGTACCAATTTACATTCCCATCAACAGGGCACAAGTGTTCCCTTTTCTTGAAATCCTGGCCAACATTTGTTATTTCTTGTCTTTTTGATACTAGCCATTCTGATGGTTTTGATTTGCATTTCCCTGATGATTAAAGATTTTGAGCATCTTTTCATGTGTCTGTTGACCATCTCTACGTCTCTGTGTATCGTTGGAAAAATGATAATATATATATAATATATATATAAGTATATTATATATATATTATATATATATATATCTGATAGTCACTTAATATGAACACATTCTAAAAGCACTATATTTTTTACACCCTCCCTCATATTTTAAGTTTTTAATGTCTTAAATAAAAAATGTATCTTTTTATTATGTGTATCCCTTAACTGCTTATTTTAGTTATAGTTGATTTTACTATTTTTATCTTTTAACCTTCATATTAACTTTGCAAGTAGCCAATTTACTTTACTGCCTTTACTCTATGTTTACCTGTATCAGTAAGATTTTTTTTTCCTTATTTCTAGTTATGGCTTTCCCTCTAACATTTTTTGTAAGGCCAATCTAGTGGTGATGAACTTCAGCTTTTGCTTCTCTGGGAAATTTTTTATCTTTTCTCCAATCCTGAATGATAATCTTGCCAAATAGTATATTCTTGGTTGTAAGCTTTTCCTTTTCAGCACTTTAAATATATCCTGCTACTCCCTTTTGGCCTGGAAGTCTCTGCTGACTTATGGGGTTTCCCTTGTTTGTAGCTGTTTTTCTCTTTCTGCTTTTAAGATTTTCTCTTTATCTTTAATTTTTGCCATTTTAATTATAATATGCCTTGGTATGGATCTCTTTGGGTTCATCTTGTTTTGGGACTCTCTGTGCTATTGGACCTGGATGTCTCTTTCCTTCCCCAGATTAAAAAAGTTTTCAACTATTATTTCTTCAAGTAAGTTTTCTGCCCACCTCTGTTTCTCTTGTCTGTGGACACCTGAAATGTGAATGTTAGCATACTTAATGTTGTCCAAGGTCTCTTAAGCTTATGCTTTTTTAAAATTATTTTTCTTTTTTCTGTTCTGCTTGGGCAATTTACACTATTCTGTCTTCCAGATCACTGACCTGTTCTTATGGACCGTCTAATCTGCTATTGATTTCCTATAGAATATTTTTTAGTTCAGTTATTATGTCCTTCAGCTCTGTGATTTCTTTTTGGTTCTTTCTTATCCTTTTCAACTCTTTGTTGAAGTTTTCTCTGTGTTCCTCCATTCTCCCAAGTTCAGTGAGCATCTTTATGACCATTACTTTGAACTCTTTACCAGATAAATTACTTACTTCCATTTCATTGAGGTTTTGTTTTTGTTTTTTTTTTAATCCCTGGGGGTTTGTCTTGTTTGTTCTTTTATTTGGAATATATTCCTCTGTCTTTTGATTTTATTTGACTTTCTCTGTTTCTGAAAATTAGGCAGAAAAGCTACCTTTCCCAGTCTTGAAGGGGTGGTCTTGTGCAGGTGCTTCCCTGTGTTGACTGTGTGTGCTGGAGGCTTTGGTTGACTGGTCAAAGCTGAAGCAGGCATGGGCTAGTGGGTCTTAGGGCATGCTGCACTGGGGCCACCCTACAGGAACAGCTGAAGCTGGGGTGGGTATGGGCCTGGGGGTCCCAGGGTTCTCCATGCCGGAACCACCTGGCTGGAGAGCTGGAGCTGGAACTGGCCTGGCTTGACAAGTCCCAGGGTGCTCTGTACCAGGGCCACTATGGCAGGATACCGGAAGCTGGGGCTGGCAGGCTGGGGCTGGCAGGCTGGGGCACTCCATATGGGACTGCCCGATGGGATGGCTGGAGCTGAAGCAGGTGCAGACTGGAGGTGTCCTGGAGTACTTTCCACCTGGTTCACTTTGGAGTGATGGTTGGAGATATAGTGGGCACAAACAGGGGGTATCTGGGTGTACACTGTATTGTGGCAGCCTCAGTGAGATAGCTGGAGATGGGATGGGTGCAGGCAGGGACTTACCTATAGGGGATGGCTAGAGATATTAGGGCTAGGAATCTGGGGTCACTGAGGCTATAGGCCATCCCAGAGTGTCTGGCCCCTACACCCATCTGTGCTATCAAGATGGGGGGGGGGGGACATGGCACTCACCGGCATCTTCAGGTCATTGAATCAAGTCTGGAAGTCCCATTATTACCATGTCTCTGTCTCTCCTACCATTCTCTCTGTGGTCCCCCTGTTGTTGTTGTGCAGAAGTTGTTCAGTTAGCCTCCCATTCTTCTTCAGGAGGTATTGCTTTATATGTAGGTGTAGATACAGTGTGTCCATGGGATAAAGTGAGTTCAGGGTGTTCCTACACTGCCATCATGGCACTCCATGGCCATGGAGTGATGGCCACCACTCTCAGTAGTCTTAATCTATGTTGTTTCTACTTTTTTAATGCATATTCTCATGAATTTTGGTGGGAGGAAGTGTCCACTTCTCCCTTAGGGAGGCTGAATATGTCAGACACTTGTTTTGCCAGGCTTGTTTGCTTCTAAAATATCTAAACAACATTTTTAACATGGCCCATGAGGATCCATATGATCTGACCCCTAATTACCTTTGCCAATTTCATCTTGCCCCACGGCTTCAACTCTTGCTGTCTGCTCTACCTGCTGTGGACTTCTTTTAGCTACTCATGTACACCTTGCTCCCTGTTGCACAGAGACCTTCATATATTATTTCTCATGCCTGAAATGATTTTTCCCAACCCGTTTCTCTAGTTAGTGCTACTCTTTATTCAGATCTTAGCTCAATCTTCACTTCCTCAGAGAATCTTTCCTAACTCCTGTGAGTCAAAGCCTTTTTGATAAGTTCTCAGAACCCCATGTGCTGTTCATTCCTCTCACTTTACACAGTAGAATACATATCTTCACTATTATCATTATCCATTTACTACTGCATCTTTCCCTAGATCCTGAACTCCATGAAAACAGGAAATATTCCTGATTTTGTTCATTTCTATGTGCCAGTGGAAAGCACAGTAGGTACACACTAAGTATTTGTTAGTAAATTGAATGAATAAACAGGGTTAACCTTTAAACGATATTCATGACCTCTGATCCTTAAAAAACAACCAAAATTAATATGATTCACAGCATTCTTGGAATATCACGTATAAATAAAAAGCATCCTGAACACCTCATTGGTTCCTAGAACAACACTATTTAACTGTTAGGTGATTACCTGAGAAAATGATGGTAAATGCCAATTTGCTGGAAACCATGAGGTAAAAAATAGTATGAAAATTGAGTGAAGCATAGGAGCAAGCAATATTTGGCCCATTAACCATTTCAACTAAAATTTAAAACAGTGACTATATGCCAGGTACAATACTAGGTGCAGGCATATATCCACAGATGAATTAGACCCCATCTTTGACATCCAGTAGCACAGTTCAACAGGAAGAAAGGTTTGAGAGCAAATAAATACAATGCAATGTTAACGTGAAGTCAGTCTTTTTTTTTTTTAAGATTTTTATTTATTTATTTGACAGAGAGAGAGATCACAAGTAGAGAGAAAGGGAGAAGCAGGCCCCACACTGAGCAAAAATCCCAATGCAGGGCTCGATCCCAGGACCCTGAGATCAGGACCCAAGCTGAAGGCAGAGGCTTAACCCACTGAGCCACCCAGGTGCCCCAAAATGAAGTCAGTCTTAAATGCAGGATAATGACTGCTATGGTCTCCACCCTGAGAACCTCTGGGTTTGGCAGAGTAATAGGAATGTGTGTCCTGATTCCCCCATTTCCTCAGCCACATTTCTGGCTATGTGCTTTCTGGTCTCTGCTTGAACACCTTCAGTGATGATGGTCTCACTCCAGAGGTAGCCAATTCATTCCACTTCTGGGCATCTCTGGTTGTTAGTGGGTTCTTTATGTCCCTTGAGCATTTAAGTGGATTATCCATCTCTTCATTTACCCACTGACTTTAATTCTACCCCATAAATTTAATCATACTTCTTCATTATGCAAGAATTTTTTTAAAAATCTGGAAAAAGGAAGAAAGTCCTTTAAAAGGGAAGATATAGGGGCACCTGGGTGGCTCAGTGGGTTAAAGCCTCTGCCTTCGGCTCAGGTCATGATCTCAGGGTCCTGGGATCGAGCCCCACATCGGGCTCTCTGCTCAGCGGGGAGCCTGCTTCCTCCTCTCTCTCTGGCTGCCTCTCTGCCTGCTTGTGATCTCTGTCTGTCAAAAAAATAAATAAAATCTTTTTTAAAAAAAGGGAGGATATAAAGATAAAGCATCAGATGTTCATGTTTATATTTGGTATTTTTCCTCAATATATCGTCTCTCCCTTTTCCTTTCTGTTACAGCGTCAGTAAACTATACCATTATCAAATATGGGCATCATTTCTAGACTCGCTAAACCCGGAGAAGGACTTAATTATTCACTTCGCAAGTCAAATTATTATTCATGAAAAGTACAACGGAACCACCTATGAAAATGACATAGCTTTGATTGAATTGAAAAAACACTCAAACCGAAAAGATTGTGAGCTGCCTCATTCTGTCCCTGCCTGTGTGCCCTGGTCTCCATATCTATTCCGACCTAACCACAAATGCATTATTTCTGGCTGGGGTCGAGAAAAAGGTACATGTTTTAAGATTTGTTCAGCAGACTCCAGGGGTTGAAATTAATGGGAATAGAAATGGATAGGGGCTAATTACCTAGTACTCAGGGAGAAACATAGAATCAAACCCAGAAAAATGAGCATTCAGCCAGGGCTAGCTTCCTAGGCATTAGACCTGTACAATTGCCCAGCATCCCAGGCTTCAAAGGGCCCCTTGCTTAGTGGACTGCCCTTATGTCATCATCAATGTCATCATCATGAAATTTTTTTTAAAGGTTTTATTTATTTATTTATTTGTCAGAGAGAGAGAGTGAGCACAGGCAGGCAGAGAGCCAGGCAGAGGCAGAGGGAGAAGCAGGCTCCCTGCCGAGCAAGGAGCCCAATGTGGGACTCGATCCCAGGACGCTGGGATCATGACCTGAGCCGAAGGCAGCCGCTTAACCAACTGAGCCACCCAGGCGTCCCATCATGAGATTCTTAATAATTTTTGCAGCAGCCTCCTCCTCACATTTTTATTTTTCACTGGGCCCTGAAAATTAGGTAGCTGATCCTGGCCCAGAGTTTCAGAGGACACCTACACACTCTGTGATCTTGAAGCATATATTGAGGGGTAACCATGTACAGAAAAAATTTAAAAAGGCAGAGTGATGGGGACATATATAGCGTGGACTTTATGCGTTTGTTAGAGAGACAAGGATGGAAGAAAAAATGGTTTTCAAAGGAATAGTCAAAGTATAGGTGAGTCAGTAATCCCACAACCCTCTGTTCTCTCCTCACTCCCCCATTTCCTTGCCTCACCCTCCCCATCACATTCCACAAAGAGGAAGAAAACATAAAGAATTATTTCTTGAGCTTCTAAGAAGACTTGGGGTGAACATTTGTATGAATAAGCTATGTAGACACTTAGGGACAAATTATTAGAAACACTGGCTAAATAAGAAGTTGGATTAGAATTAAATTAACCAGGGACGCCTGGGTGGCTCAGTTGGTTAAGCAGCTGCCTTCGGCTCAGGTCATGATTAACCAATGCCTTTCCCTTTATCTTGAAGAGTTAGCTTTGAAATTTAGCTTCCTTTTGACTTTGTACATTCTCTTTGTAAATAACTTCACTACATTGGTCTTATAGACTCCAACACATTATTTAAAATTGCCACATGGAAAAGTATAAAATATGTGTCTAAATTAACCTGGATTTGTAGACTGTTTGAATACCCAAGACTAAATTTTATTAGTAATTAGTTTATCCAGAAGGCATTATGTCCTTACATTTGTTCCTTAAAAAAAAAACTTTTATTATGTACATTTACAAGTATACAGAAGAGTAGAGATAAAGTGTAATAAACCTACTTATTCATCACCCAGTTTCCAGTTATCAGCACTCTACCATTCTGGTTTTATCTCTCTGAATCGATCACAAGCTCAATAGGATAATTAGGGAGGGTTATTTATAAATATAAATAAATTTATATTTATATAAATAATGTGGATTTGGATATATATTTATATAAATAATGTGGATGTGGATAGGGGGTTGGGGAACCACAAGGGCTATGCAGCAACCGGGACCAACAGTTCCAGAGCAACCTCTCTTAGATTGGAAGATGTGAGAAGAAGAATTTACCAAGAGAAAGAGCCAAAGGTAGAGCAGGCTGCCTTAAGAGAAGCAGGGACTTTGGATGTAAGGTTATAGCCAACCCCAATCCCGTTATCCTCTCTCCTTACTCTCCCTTCTTCGGTTGAGGTTTTATATTGAAAACTGGGGGCTAAGAGATTCCTATTGGGGCAGTCCCTCAGATCAGGCTCTTTGGGCAGGGGCCATGGCACTGATGAGTGGAGAATGGATCTGAAGGACAATTGAACATATCCCTGCTACCCCACACAATTTTTCCCCCCAGAGCATATTAAATCAAACCCAGATATAATGTAATTTCATCCATGAATATTCCAGTAGATACCTTTACCAGGTAAGGACTTAAAAAAACAAAAGCAAAAACACAACACCATTCATACACAACAAAATTAAAGTGATCCCATAATATCACCTAATAACTACCCTGTGTTTAATATTCTTCAATTATTTACAAAATATTTTTACAATCAGGGTTATTTCCATTGGGATCCAAAGTCTGCACATTGCATTTGGTGGCTATTTTTCTTAAGTCTCTTTTAATCTAGAACAGTTAGCCCTTCCTTTTATTTAAAATGTATTTATTAAAGAAACTGGTTCATTATTTTGGAATTTTCACATCTTGAATTTGTCTGATTGTATCCTTGATGTGGCATTTCACACATTCTTCTATTCCATGTATTTCCTATAGACGGGTAGATATGTTCTTATGCATTGTTTTACTCATTAATCAAATATAGTTTAACACATTTTTTGAGCCCCTCATGATAGTAATGCTAATGTGTTAGGATTTCACTGATGAAAAGTATGGACCAGGTCAACAAGGAGTATAGAAGCTATAAGACTGAGAAACAAAGACCAGCTCTCAAGGGACTTATAGTACAGAGGAGCCATCAGACGTGAATGCCACCATCAGACCGCAGAATGTGACAGGTGCCTAAAGAAATATACAAAACAATGGGGTACCTCGGTGGCTCAGTTGGTTAAGTGCCCAACTCTTGATTTGGGCTCAGGTCATGCTCTTGGGGTTGTGGGATCAGGCCCCACATCAGGCTCCATTCTGAGCATGGAGCCTGTTTGAGATTCTCTCCTTCTCCCTCTGTCCCTCCCCACTCACACTCTCCCTTTAAAAAAGAAAAAAAAAAAGTATACAAAACAAGAGTTCAGGAGAGGGAGTAATCTCCTAAGCCATTAAAAATTGTTCACATGGTATAGGAGCTCCCAGTTTTTAAAGCCTTCAACTGAGTTAGAAGAAATAATAAATTACTAATTTCTTAAAAAAAAAACTCTTAATCTGAAAAAGATAACATCTTAAAACTAACTTGAAGTAAGACTTGAAGGAGAAAAAAAGAAACCCTTTTCTAATTTGCACTATACTTGGGTGGATTTTTGTGTCCCCCTGCTTCTCAGAAGAGAAGAGTATTAGTTTTACAGTTTACTATATCCCCACTACACTGCTAGGGTCTGTGGAGGTATCCTCTCAAGACAGTCAGAAGCCTCTGTCCGCTGATAGTTTCTACAGTAAGTGAGGGGGTAAGTCATTTGGCATAAATTGTTTAGTGTATGACTGGATTACGGAGTTCATGAACGAATTAATTACATAAATATTTATTAAGCAACTACTTTGTGCTAGCATGAGGCTGCCTATCAATCAGGTCCAGTGCTTGCCCTCCTAGAGCATAAAATTGCCGAAAGCTTGGGGACAAGGAGGAGGGGAAGATGGGGCAAAGACTTGCTCCTTACACCCAAGACATCTCACCCCCTGTTCTCAAGTTTTTCTCATCTTCCCGGGCTATCGATCAGCAACAGTATCTGCCCCTTTTCTCTCCTTACATGAAAAAGTTCAAGCCCCACATCTCCAGCTCAAATGAAAAGGAAACCCTAAATCCTCTTTCAAATCACTCAGGAGATGAACACAAAAACATACACAGTGATAACTGCATATGTATTTTCTTCATTTAACTTCTTATATTAAAAGGTCGTTTTCACTCTAACAAGCACTTTCAGAGAAATCAGATGCAAGACTAGAATAGGAGCTATTCATGTGAGAAAAGGCCAATCACCGACTTCTCCCCCCCTTTCCTCCTACCCCCGCTGGACTCAGCAATCGGAGGGGAGGGAGTTTCTCTTGTTCATCTCAGAGCAGCCAGGTCTCTGTGAAATGAGAACGACTTCAGGCATGTGTTCAGAACTGCCCTTTAACTATTTTTTTTAAGATTTTTTATTTATTTATTTGACAGAGAGGCAGCAAGAGAGGGAATCCAAGCAGGGGGAGTGGGAGAGGAAGAAGCAGGGAGCAAGGGGCAGTGGAGCAGGGAGCCTCATGCGGGGCTCAATCTCAGAAGCCTGGGATCATGACCTGAGCTGAAGGCAGATGCTTAACCACTGAGCCCCCCGGGCGCCAGCCCTTTAACTGGTTTTAAAACGACGATCGGAGTTACTGGACATAGGAGTGGTGTGTGATTAAATATGTTAATGAACTCTCCTCAAAAGCTGATATATGTGTTAAGGAGTACATATCATCATCTTCTCTATGCCTCGTGGCTTACTAAGTGATGAGAGCATTTATTTAGATTTCTCATTTGCGACTTCTCAATGTCTGTTCTCTCCCTTTGCTTAGATAACCAAAAAGTCAATTTGCTTCAGTGGGGAGAAGTTAGCCTAATCAACAACTGCTCCAACTTTTATCCGGGTCGCTATTATGAAAAAGAAATGGACTGTGCAGGTAAGCACGGAGTGGTTTCCCTAAGATCTGTGTCCATACCCCCTACCAGAACCTCTCACCTCCTCATCAAATCCACCCCTCGCTCTGGGCCGTGGGCCCTTTCATCGGACCTCCTGGCTGGTGCTTCCCTTGCCCTTAGCTCAATCCCTCGTGCTAATATGAAGAGGAAAACAAATCTTCCTTACGCCACCGTATAGTAAGGTGACTAAAAGCACAGACTCTGGAACCAGGCTGCCTGGGTTTATATCCCAGTTTTTACCAGTTACGACTCACGGGGCCCTAAGCAGCGTCCCCGTCTGCAAAACTGGGGATGTTCATAAATGAGGAAACTGAGATGGAAAGTCTTATAGACAATCAGTGGCAGATCCAAGATCAAAACCCCAACTTGTTCTAAACAAAAATCTGAATGAACTCATTTCAGTCGTGTCCGCTTGAAAGTAGGTCCTCCCTCCTCAGCACTGCCATGGCACTTTGGATGGCCCCTGCCACTGTCTCCTTTACTGTCCCACTGGTGCTAGCCCCCTACCTAAGATCGCAAGCTTGCGGGGTTCTTGTCTCACAGAGTGGAAGAAGGAATCTCGCAAACACAAAAGGGGGAACTGAAGTGAAAGTTTATTAAGTGGAGGTGAGAGCAGAAAGGAAAGAAAAAGCTCTCCAGAGTGAGAGGGGTCCTGAGTGGGTTACCACTCAGGGCTTTTAGTGGAGGTCTTTTATTGAGAACTGACTGGGAAGCTGTGGCCCTGAAATTCTCGTGTCTTGGTTTGTTCCTTTATCTCTTGTTCTGCTCTGTCTCCAAGTCTCCCTCTGCCAGGAATAGTTCCTGTGCCCAGTCAGGGGCTTCCTATCTCTCCTGCAAAGACCTTACCCCTTCCCTACTCACACTCCCTACTTCGGCCCCTGTGGGCAGAAAGAGCTGTCTGGGACTGTGAGGAATGACTGACTGTATGCTTTTTAATTCGTGGGGGTGAGGGATAGCGCAAGTCTCCAGGGAATCTGGAAGCAAGGCTTTCAGGACCTTGAAGGGCAGCTGCTGCCAAGCTAAGGTTCCTTTTAAACATTAAGGCACTAAGGCAGCCGGGAATTCCTTGAGGAAGGTCATGCTCTGCATGTTTCAGGTATCTCTCAGTGGGCTGCGAACTGTAAGGAGATTTTAATTTAAGCTACATTTCTTTTGCTTTTGTTTCCCACATCACTAACACAGCTACAACACTTCCTGCTTTTGGTGGTGACGCAAAGGCAGGGAACCAAAGCCAGGGTAATGCATTTACGATGCTTTATTAAAACCACTTATAAATAGTGTAGTCCAGAAAAAGGCAAAGCCATTGACATCCTATAACTTTTGGGATCAGTGATTTAGAAACCTTAGAAAGTCCTAAGAGTGAGAGGAGAGTAAACAGACCATTCCCTGTGCCCTCCCTTCTTTTTTTTTTTTTTTTAAAGATTTTATTTATTTATTTGTCAGAGAGAGTGAGCACAAGCAGACAGAGTGGCAGGCAGAGGCAGAGGGAGAAGCAGGCTCCCCGCCGAGCAAGGGGCCCGATGTGGGATTCGATCCCAGGACGCGGGGATCATGACCTGAGCCGAAGGCAGCCACTTAACCAACTGAGCCACCCAGGAGTCCCTGTGCCCTCCCTTCTTAAATGGAGTTCAGGATGAGAGAGGACAAAAGGGTAGAATAGCACAAAACCTACCAGGAGGCAGTTATCACAGTTAGGAGGAAAAGCTCAAAGGGTTCTGCCTCCTTGAATTCAAGTCCAAACTCTTGCCACTTAGTAGCTGTTTCGTCTTGGACAAATTATTTAACCTCTCTGTGCCTTATTTGTCTCATCTGAAAATAAGGATAATAATGATACTTATCTCATAGGGTTGTGGTTTAGGATCAAAACGATGACTGACTAATACATATTAAGCACTCAATAAGCATGAAGTATTTCACCATTTTCCCAGTCAGCATTGGATGCTACTTTCACATTTTAATCTTGTCAGAGTATAAACTTGCAAAAAACAGAGGAAGCACAGGAAGCACTCACTAAATATGGAGAATGAGCAGAAGACAAAGTGTTTCCCAGCCTGTACCTCTCCAGCTCTATGGCCCAGCAGGGGCCTGAGAGGGGGAATATGTGCTATTTCCTGTCAGCAAACTGTAAAAAAGCCAAAGCTGGCACACGCATTGGCAGAGGAGATAGGAAGTTGGCATGGCAGCCTCAACAAATGGAAGAACACGTGTGATTTTCTTTTTCCTTCGTCTTTCTCAGGTACAGAGGATGGTTCCATTGATGCCTGTAAAGGGGACTCCGGAGGCCCCTTAGTCTGTAAGGATGTCAACAATGTGACTTATGTTTGGGGTGTTGTGAGTTGGGGTGAAAACTGCGGAAGACCAGAGTACCCAGGTGTTTACACCAAAGTGGCCAATTATTTTGACTGGATTAGCCTTCATGTGGGAAGGTCTCTTATTTCTCAGCACAATGTATAAAATTGTGATCTCTCTCTTCTGCTCTTTTTCCCTTGGGATTTGGATTTTAGTTGAAATGATACTGCGTAATTAGTACTTCTCTAGGAAAAAGATAATAAAGCACATTTTATTGGATATTTTTAAGGTCTCTGTGAAGCTTCTTCCATATTGGAACTTCGCTGTATAATTATCAAAGAAATATTTTAGTCAGGTGTACATACTTTATTTATTAGAAAATGTGATTAAATGATCTCTTTATACAGGGAGAACATATTGACTATACTAAAGGTTTTGCTCGTTGATTAACACTGGGTTCACATAAGCCTGCATTCAAACCCCAACTACTAATTACTTGGCCCTGGGCAATTTATTATCTTCTTTGTGTCTCATTTTCTACCTTTAAAATAGAAACTAGAATTTTGAAAAAAATGAAACCACATACTAAATGAAATGTTGGCATAGTACCTGACACAGGACCATAACTGACCTCACGGCTCTTGTCCCGTTTCTCTGCTTCTGAAAGTATTAAAAATTCTCCTGAAAGATTTGTCTTTAGTTTCCCATTTCACAAGTCCTCCTTGACCCTCTCTTTAAACCTCTCCACAGATACTGCCACATAACCACTGACCTCCTTGGTGTCAAACCCACAGTCAAACTCTCTTCTCCCCTGCCCCAGCAGCAGAAGACACAGTGGGCCCATCAGGACATCACACTCTCCACCTGGCCTGCTGCCTTCCAGGCTGGTCCCAGCCTCCTTCCTAGTCTCTTCCTTCTGGTCACTTCTTAAGCTTTGTGCTTTCCCTAGCAATCTTACCTAGAGTCAGGTCTAAATCCCACCCACAGTCCAATGGCCCACGAATCTGTATCTCTAGCCCTGATCTTCCTAAATCCCAGACTAGTATTTCACTGAGCACGTAACTTCTCCACCTGGACATCTAATAGCATCTCAGAAGAAACAAGCCAACCCAAAATGGCCCCTTCTTTATCTAGTTCCTCCCTTCTTAGTAAATGGCATTTACTCAGGGCTCTTTTGTGGAACCACTGTACACTGGGCAACCGGCTCTTTCTATCACGTGACCCTGGTTTGTCTACCTCTTCCCCAGGATGCTCGCACACCCGCTCCTGCCCTCTGCTTACTACACTGTAAGACAGAAGAGAGACTGTCTTCCTTCTGTCCGCAACACTAGCACTTGGTTCATAGGGGTCCTCAGTGAAGAAACATTAGCTGCTTTTATTATGATAATTAAAAATGCAGCTGTCATCATCCTGAAGATTGAGGTATATTTTTCACATAGACATTACCTTCAATCCCTAGGTTCAGTCCTAGATAAAGCCCAATTGTTTTAATAAGAGAAATGCCCATTTCTATATATATTCCAAAGTTGCTTACTGCCCAGATTTTTTTTCCTTTTTAAAAATTTTCATAACATAGGGACGCCTGGGTGGCTCAGTTGGTTGGACGACTGCCTTCGGCTCAGGTCATGATCCCGGAGACCCGGGATCGAGTTCCGCATCAGGCTCCCAGCTCCAAGGGGCGTCTGCTTCTCCCTCTAACCTTCTCCTCGCTCATGCTCTCCCACTGCCTCTCTCTCAAATAAATGAATAAAATCTTAAAAAAAATTTTTTTCATAATAGACATACAATTTTTTTTAAAGATTTTATTTGTCAGAGAGAGTGAGCACAGGCAGACAGAGTGGCAGGCAGAGGCAGAGGGAGAAGTAGGCTCCCCGCTGAGCAAGGAGCTCGACGCGGGACTCGATCCCAGGACACTGGGATCATGACCTGAGCCGAAGGCAGCCGCCCAACCAACTGAGCCACCCAGGCGTCCCGACATACAATTTTTTTTAACTGCTTTAACCATTTGAAGTTTACAGTTCAGGGCACCTGGGTGGCTCAGTTGGTTGGGCGACTGCATTTGGCTCAGGTGATGATCCCGGAGTCCCGGGATTGAGTCCTGCATGAGGCTCCCAGCTCCGTGGGGAGTCTGCTTCTCCCTCTGACCTTCTCCCCTCTCATCCTCTCTCTTTCTCTCCCTCTCTCTTAAATAAATAAATAAAAATATTTTTTTTAAAAATGAAGTGAACAGCTCAGGGGCATTAAATATGTTCCCTTATTGTGCAACCAGGAATTTTTCATCTTCCCAAACTAAAAGTCTGTGCCCATTGCACACTAACTCCCCCTCCCCTCCCATGCTGCCCACGCCTTTGTCATTGAATGCAGGGAAGTATTTGGTCATTTATGGCTGTGGAAGAAAGAACCCCCACATATTTAATTAAATAACAATTGTTTATTATTTTGTTCACATGTCTGGGAATTGACTGGGGTCAGCTGGCCATTTCTTCCATCCTCTAGTGTAGTTACTATCAGACAAGGAGGGCTGGGCCAAGGATCATCTTGAAGGCTTCTTCACTCATGCATCTGGTGCTTGGGCTGGGAGAACTCAGACAGTGGGGGCTTCTCAGGCATCTCTGTCTACATGGGCTTCTCCATTTGGGCCCTCAACATGAGGACTCAGGGGCTCTAGACTTCTTACGTAACAGCTGACAAGTCTCAGGAGAGCCCGCAAACGAGGACAACCTCTATAAACCCAGCCTTGGAAGTCATTAAGCCTCCCTTTCATCACAGACCTGAGCAAGTTGAAGGGAAGAAATATAATCCATCTCTTGATGGGAGGGGTGTCAAAAAATCTGTGGTGTGTTTTAAAACTTCCACCATGTCCTGGCCAGCAAACATGGAGCATGTAGCATCTTTGAAGATGCCTGGATATGAGTACTAAGAGCTGAAAGCTGGGAGAAGGTAGCATTGTGGCCCCTGGAAGGATGAAGCCCGTCTGCACAGTGACCTGGGACCTGGAGGCCTCACGGTAGAGTGGACTAGAATTGGAGCCTGAAGAGTGAAGAGCCAGCTTCCCCATAGTGACTCCATGTGACGGAGCCTGGGAACAGCAGGAGGAAAATGACTGGACTCCAGGGTTCTCTTAGTCAAGAGGTCTACGAAAGGGCTCCTGGCTGCTGACCACAGAAGCCAATCTAATTGATTTAATGGTGGGGAGGAGATGTGTTCAAAGATATTACGCAGTTCGCAGAATCTCCAAGAAAGCCAAAGAGTTGGCTGCGTATCTGGGGATAATGCTCAAGGAGCACTGTAGGCCTGCTTATCAGACTCCCACTGCCGCTAGCTTGGGCGGCAGGCTCCACGCAGAGGCTGGGCACTGGACCCGACTGTTGACTTGCTGCTGCTACTGCTGCTTTGTCTTAGCGTGGTCTTTCCTGAAGGTGCCCAATGAACAGAGCTCGCCAGACATGGAGTGCTGCCATTGTCTCATATTTGACCTTCAGAGCTCACTATCTTATGAGGAAGACTGAAAATATTATAAAGCTGCACTTTGCCAGGGACGAGAAAGGAAAACTCAAAGGAGACCCATAAATCAGTCTGAAGTGTTAAAGAAGCCCTCCCCAGAGGTGAGCATGAGAGCGGACGGAGTGCCCAGGGTGCAACTGAAGAGCTGGAAAGGGAGAAAAGGGAAGATCAGAGAGGCAGTCATGCCAAAGAGTGGGGACCACTGAAAGACTTTGGGAAGTTCACCCTGGAGGCATTGAAGAAGATGTATTGGAGGGGGTGAGATGGGGTAAGAAAGACATTTAAGAGACTGTTGGAACCATCCAAATGAAAAATGGCAAAGGTGAAAACAGCAGGGCACTTTTTTTTTAAGATTTTATTTATTTGACAGAGATCACAAGTAGGCAGAGAGGCAGGCAGAGAGAGAGAGGAAGGGAAACAGTCTCCCCACTGAGCAACGCGGGGCTCCATCCCAGGACCCTGAGACAACGACCGGAGCCAAAGGCAGAGGCTTTAACCCACTGAGCTACCCAGGCACCTCTACAGCAGGGCACTTTTAAAGAGGATGACACTAATCCCAGATATATTAAGGAGTGAAATAGATGGCAGCTGGGGACAGAAAGAGAGGACAGGGCACTAAGGAGAGGGATACGAGCCTAGAATAACTCCCAAGTTTTCTCTTGGATAATGAGATTATTGCTGTTGCCATTGATTAAAGAAATAAGGGAAACAGAAAGAGAAGCTAGTTTCATTAGTTAACGATACTTTGAAGCTGTGAGGTCTATGGGAGCCCAGGAAAGATGTATATAGCATGCAGCAGGAGATATGAAACTGAAAATCAGTCAGAGGTTTGGAAGTAACCAGAAATCCAACCTAGAGAGACCACACAGCTGAATTTAGCCTGAAGGTCTAAAACCCTGCAGTCGTACCCAGGTGGGTTCCTTTCCATCCTACCCAGCACATCTCTCTGCATGCCGAGTAATCTTACATTCTACCCACAAAGATCACTTGAAAATCTCCTCCCTGATTGCTGTACTTTTAATGTTTTGTTCCTCCAGAACTCATGTTGAAATTTTAATGCCCAGTGTGATGATATTAGGAAGTGGGATCTTCAGGAGGTGCTTAGGTCATGAGGGTGGAGGCCTCATAATGGGGATTAGTATTTTATAAAAGAAATCCCAGAAATTCCACCCATCCTCCATCATGTGAGGACGCAGATGTCGGCTGCCTGCAAACCGGAAGAGTCCTGTCCAGAACCTGATCACTCCGGCACCCTGATCTTGAACCGCCAGCCTCTACAAGTGTGAGAAATGAACTTCTGCTGTTTATAAGTCATCTAGTCTGTGGTATTTTGTTACAGTAGCCCAAACAGACTAAAGCACTGATCAAATTTGCCTGATGACAGAACACCTGAAATGAAAGTCATTATTTTCAATATATCATGGAACCAAACCCGTGCTTATAGATCTGGTGCAGCCATCTCTTGTCCTTCACCTTGTCCCTGGTTTGAAAGCTATTCATGCTATTGATTTTTTATTTTTCTTAAAGGCAGAGGCTGGAAACTATCACTTTTTTCCCCTTAAATTGAGCCCTGTTTAGAAACCAGTGTTCCAGCCTTAACACTAGGCAAAGATTGATCATTAAGGCTGGAATGGTTTCACCACGTGTCATTTATTTTCATCATCATAACACAGCTCAGGCCATTTAACGAAAGACTAACAAATAGAAACTGCCCCTGATCATTTGTATTTTGTTGATTTTGTTTCAAATAACACAGGGGATTCCACTCTCCAAGCATTCTGGGTTAATACATTACATTAAACCCAATACATTTGGCATTCTCATTCATTAATAATATCATCACATTCCTTGATGTCCATGACAGTGAAGCGACCATTCGGGGTTTCCAGAAGGTGTATCTGCCTGACTATGCTTATAACTGGACTGGAAAGCTCTGCAGAGAAAACACAGCCTAGTCTCAGCCACCCAGAAGACCACATTCCAAGGCACATGTATCATGTAGACAAGAATAAGCACAAATGTAGCATCTTTTATATTTTCATAATTCTGTTTTGATAATACTGACCAAAATTGCTTTTTCCAATTCCTCTTCCTTTTTTTTCTCTCCTCTCACTACAAATGTGTCTTGTCCCCAGTATTCCACTGAAAGTTTTCTGTGAAGTTCACCTTGACCTCCATGTTATTAAATTCAGCAATCAATATCAGATCCTCATCTTCTTCTACACCAGCCAAATGGATGGTTCTGTTTTTTCTAGACACACTGCAATAAAGCACTCTCTTGCTGCACTTGGATGCCCCTTCTGAGCCTCTTTTGCCACTTCTTATCCCCAATCTTCTATGACTTAGACTTAGTACTGCTTCTCTACATACTCCTGTTTTAGAGGATCTCTTCTAGTCCCATGACTTTAAAAGTCATTTCTATGCTAAGGACTTCAAATAAATTTCTAGTTCTTATCCCACCTCTGAAGTACAAATTCAGAATAAGCTTCTCAAACATGGTATGTCTGAAATTAATGTTCTAAATTTTCCCTGAAATCTGCTCCTTCTGACATCCTCCCCATGTCATTTAGTGGGAGAACTCACTATCCTAAGTGCTAAAGCCAAAATCTCAATGTCATTGATTCCTCCTTCCCTCGTATACCATCCTCAATCCAACAGTAATTCCTGTTGGCTCTACCATCAGGTTATATCTAGAATGTGACCACTTTCACACCTCCATTCTCCTTCCCTGGGCCAAGTCATAATAATGTCTTACCTGGTTTGTTACATCCTTACTGGCTTCCTCGCTTCAGCTCCTGCCCATCCACAGTCAAATTATATCTAGACAACCTAGCCTTATGCTAGCAGGAAAGACCTGGAAGTTGTGGATTTGCAACCAACAGTGTCTGTCACAATAATAACAAGTTTTACTGATTAGATGAAAGTGCCCTGTAAAGAAGGCTCTTCTCAAACCATTTATGCTATTAGGAAGAAAGGATGGAAGGGGTCTTCTAGAAGTTACATGATATGACCAGTCAGGGCTGGCTTCATGGCCATGAATCCTGTGTCAATGTATAAGGCACTGAACTCAAAATGTTTCGCATTTGCTTTAGTGCTCTCCTGTCATCCTCTTAAAATTCTTTTTTTTTTTTAAGATTTTATTTATTATTTATTTGACAGACAGAGATTATAAGTAGGCAGAGAGGCAGGCAGAGAGAGAGAGGAAGGGAAGCAGGGTCACTGCCGAGCAGAGAGCCCGATGCGGGGCTCCATCCCAGGACCCTGGGATCATGACCTGAGCAGAAGGCAGAGGCTTTAACCCACTGAGCCACCCAGGCGCCCCCCTCTTGAAATTCTTGATAATTTTTGAACAAGGAGCCCTTCATTTTTATTGTGTCCTAAGCCCCGCAAGTTAGGTAGCTGGTCCTGTAGTCAATGCCAGACTCTATTATCCGGCAGCAGGAATTAAGGGGGAAAAGTAAATCTTGGAATTACTGCAGCAGAACAACAAATATCTAATGATTGAATATGAAGTAAATGTAAAAATAAAACTTACAATCTTTTTCTGGAAAGATGGTGGTGATTCCTATGGGGAACACAGTGGAAAAGGAAATTTGTTTCAAAGAAAATGAGAACAACCCTATCAGTCCAAGGAACTGGAGTTTGAGAATTTAATCTCCAAAGAGAAGAGAGGGCAGACTGAATCTTCGGAGCAGAGGCTGTAGTTAAGGTATAAGAAATTAGATGAGATCGCCAAGGAGTAAATGTATAGACAAAAGGAGAAAAGGAGAGCCTTCAGGGCTTCGGTAACTGAGGGTTGGAATGGGGTTACTACATTCTCTCTTTTCTTGTGGAATATTTACTCACATATGGGAGAGTTTCTCTGAAGACTTGAAAGAACCAAAACATGTTTAAGGTTTTGGGCAGTGGAATTAGGTGGGACCTCAGAGATAATCTCATTCAACCCCCACACTTTAGAGATGAGAAAACCAATGCTCCAGAAAACTTTTAAAAAAAAATTGTGTTCCCTTTTCTGAATGTTTTTAAATGCGCTGTCCAAAAATGAAGAAAAAAAAAATCTTTGGCATCTCATGAAGGTAGAAATAGCCCCTACTTTGACAGGATACCGTCACATGAATTCTCTGTACTTTGACTCCTCCACGGTAAAAGGGGGACAACACCTCTCTGGCACAAGTCTCCTCTTCCACCTTTGCTGTAGGCAGATCACAGCCCAAGAGAGCCTGACTGAGGGTCGCAGCCTGGGGTCGGGCTACATCTGTCTGCCAGGAGGGACTCCTTTTTGTTTCTAAGTCACCCAAAATCTACATCCCTGTAAAACAGTGTTCTGAATGTGAGACGGTGCATGGTAAGTACATGGCAGGAGCAGAGGAAGCTCTCAATAAAGAGGGATGTAATTCCTAGGAACTCTTTAGTGCAAACTTCTTACACTTAAGAAGCTTGTGTCAAACACAAAACGCCAAACTAGAATTTATTGGTAATTTTGATAAGAGAGGATGCATCTATTTCCAACACTTGCAATATTGCCCTGGAATCTTACTGTAAAATTCTTAGAATTTCCGGGATACTAACACTGTGGAGGCCAAGAAAAATTAAGGCCATCCCACCTCAGGTTTAGCCTGAGCATAGTACATCCATCTTAGCTTCGGCAGCCATCTCAGGCCCCTATGACCAAGGGTTGAACTTTCCCCTACTTCACTTTAGTTCCAGGGATCCCCACCCTGCAACACCCCAGGCAACAGCTAATCAGCTCACTGCAGAAAAGTCTGAAACTTCTCCTCCCTCCCCCCAAGCCTCTTATAATGACCCATAAAAACCCCTGCCTTAACTAGCCTCGAGGTCCAAGTCTCTACTGCGCTGTGCCGGGTATACTTGGGCCCAAGCTTAAGCTTGTCAAATAAACTCATGTGATTACATCAGTGTTGGCTCCTTATTTATAACTCTGGTAAAAACAAACAAAAATAAACAACAACAACAAAAACCACTACTGCAATTATTATTTAAGTATTCTGCACAACGCAGGGGGAAAAAATACTGAGAAATTTCACCGGAGTTATCAAATTACAAAATATGGTGAGCACGAAAACAGTGATTTCCAATTAAGATTTAAAAACAACAACAACTGTATTCACGTGTAGAGTACCGTTTCTCCCTTATCAGGAAAGAAAACTCACAGTTTTGGTCAAACGGTTTTCTTTCAGAATTTCCTTTTTTTTTTCCTTCCAGAATTTGTAAATGAGGCTCTAGCTCATGCTAGCCATTCAGGGACCACCTCGCCCTTGGATTGACCGGCTCGGCTCCCTTTCCCCCAGCCGCGACAACCGAAAGCACGCGAGGGAGTCCACGTGTCACGCAGAATCGCGTCCTCAAACCGAAACATAGCTGGACCCCTCGCAGCGCTCTCTGTAAGGGGCTCGGGGAACTCACTTGTCCCACGGTGTCCACACGCAGAAAAGCCTGTCCCTAGGACGGGGGTGGGGTGGGGAGGGATGGCGATTGCTGACAGGTCAAGTGGGGGCTCTTCACTTGTCTGTCCCTTGAGACAGTACTAAATAGAGCCCGGGCGGAGGAGCTCCGCGGGCACCGCTTAGACGAGGAGCTCCTGCCCACTACTCCGCGCTCCCGCTTCGCCGGCCTCTGACGCAACACGCTTGCGCGCAAGCGCACAGTAGGGGCCAGGCCAGCGCGTGCGCGGTGCCGCGCGTCTTCGCGACGGCGCCGCCTCCCCGCCAGAGCTGAGTAAGGACGGTGAGGCCCCGCCTACCAGCTCGGAAGGAGGCGTGGGCATGGAGGCGGCTGGGCACGCCGAGCCCCGGGCTGGCGCCGCTTCCTAGGGCGCCCTGTGGGCTCCGTGGGGGCACGGCCCGGTGCTGCGGGGATGGCCCTGCTCCCGCAGCCCGCGCTCGCCCTCGTCCTCCTCGTCTTCCTGCCTGCCGCTCTCAGGTGCCAGGAGCAGGCCCAGACTACCGACTGGCGGGCCACGCTGAAGACCATCCGGAACGGCGTTCACAAGATAGACACGTACCTGAACGCCGCCTTGGACCTCCTCGGAGGCGAGGATGGGCTCTGCCAGTACAAGTGCAATGACGGTGAGAGGGAGCCCAGGCCCTTGCGAGGCCCTCGCTTTCTGGGTGTTGTGGGGACCGAGTCGTCGAGGTGCGGGATGCAAGGCAGACCTTGACGTTGTCCTCTAGCCGTGGAAAAACTTAACCACTGCAAGAGTCTTAGCATTCTTGTGAATGAGCAATCAGGTTAGAAGTTCTCACCACTATTGTTAGAATATAAGAGGTCACATGAGGTGTACACTCCGACCTGTTTTCATTGCTTTTGAATTACTACCTTTTCTTTTTCTCTCTCCCTTTTTCTTTTGCTGTTGCACGAAGTTGCCTCAGAATTTTGTGACGTACGCATCGTCGGATTGGAGCGGAACAGACGATTTTAGCCCCATATTTTAGCGCCGTTAGTCAGCCGAACATGCAGAATAGACAGGATTTTAATCATGACGTTTTAATCATGACGTTTCTCAAGAATTGCTTTTAATTGTTTTCTTTCCCTGCAGGGCTACAGAAAATAAATTGCGACCTTTGTACAGACTTTTGGTGTACTCTATTGTTGAGAAAGAGTTCTGATAACTCTTCCAGAAATTGTCTATCACGACTTGATAGTGACACTAACTCTCCATTGTTGGTTAATACCAGTAATTGTTTTGATTTGCTTTTCATATTTTTTAACGTTAGTTCTTTTTGAATCTGAGAACTTGTTCGGTGGCATTTTTGGTAATAATAAACTCAGTGTCTTCGCAGATATCTTTCTTTTCAAACACTTGCTTTTTCTGAATGTTTAAATATTGTAGCAGCTCAGATAAAGTACCCAGGCTTCTCTTTGGAAATTCAAAATGTTAAGATTTTGATTGGAAAATCATGTTTCCAATAAGAGTAGACAAAGTTGGGGCCTAGTTCATTTAATGCTTGGCAGCTTAAAGCAATAGGGAATTCAGTGACCAGTAAAACCAGATTGCATGTAGTGAATTTAAAAGAAATCTGTGTCATGTAAAACTGTGATGCCATTTGCTGCCTTTAATTCTCAAAATAATTTCTAGTTTTATGTTAATGGAGGTAAAGAATGAGCCATAGCTCATGTGCTTTGAAGGGCTAAATGTTTCCTTCCTAAATTTATGCCTACATGTTAACCACCAGTATGCAATGGGGAAGCATGTTTTTGTCCTTGTAGAGCTTGTTAGGAGGAATAAGTGAACTATTTGAAAATTAAATATTGCCTTTCCTGAGGCAAATGTCATCATTTTACTTAGTCATCCCCATTCATTATACAAATATTTGAGTGCCTGTTACGTCTCAAGTGTTCTACCACTTGGAGATTCAGCAGTAAACAGAACACAAAATTCCTGTCCATGGGGCTTACATTTTGGTGGGGAGAGACAGTAAACTAAAAAATAAGTAAAATAAGTCCAAAATGCAGCATATGTAGGTCTGAAGTATGGCAGTGTTTTGAGAACTATAGTAAAAACAGTGATGTTGTTGGGAGGCAGTTTCCTCATTTAAATAAGTTGTTCAGGGAAGGTCTCACTGATAAGACAGCATTTGAGAAGAAATCTGAAAATGCTGAAGGTGACACTCTGATGATCTGGGGATAAAACCCTCCAGGCAGAGGGAATGGCCAGTGACAAGGACCTAGGAGAAAGGCCAGTCAAGAATGACTCCGAAGATTTTGGCCTGAGCCAAAGGAAGGATGTGGTTGCCATTGACTGAGATAGGAAAGGCTTACATGGAGCAATCTTCATAAACTTGTGATGAATCAGAGTTTCTAGAGTTTATTTACATTTGAAATAGCTCTGACGTTGAATGGATACTGTTCCTATTAATAAAGATGACTTTGATGTTTTATTTTACTTAACCCTTTTTATCTTCAACAAGCCTCACTAAATTAACCATGTGGAGTCTCAAGGAAGATCTCCAGCATAAATGAACTTGAGAGTTTAGGAAATGGTATGCTTCAGTGAACATCCTTTTGTGTCTTAGTAATGGTCTCGGCTCATAGAATTGTGGTTCCAAGCCACCATGTTGATAATTCCCACGTAATGAATATTGTTCTTTAATTGCTATTACTTGAGAAGTCTCCCTGGAACCCTATTTCAACCTTTCTGATATTTTGGAATGCAAGTGATCAAATCAGGACCAAACAAACAGACAAATCCCAAAGCTAGAGGAGCATGGCAATTAAGAGGTGTTTAATAGTTGCAGTAAAGAGGTTAAAGGGAACTTAAAAAGACTTGGTAGTAGGGAGAGGATGATCAGATTAAAGGGCACAGACTTGTTGAATTCAGTTATCTTTGTTTTATCAAAAGGATTGGCTTTATGGAGACTTGCTCCCTTCTGGCCATCCTCCCTCGGGTGGGAAGAACACTGTATTGAGATTGAAGTAAAGTGTCTTAGGGGAACAAATTATATGGTCACTTTTTTTTTTCTTAAATTTTTTCCCCAACTGCAAAGAAGATTTGAGAAAGAAAACCTTGCTTTTGAAAAATGGAAAACAAAATTGGCTTGTAAAGTGTTTTAGAATTATGAGTAAGTAGCTCCTTCAGTGATACATGGCTCTTGTGCAGAGGATAAGAGTGCAGGGAGGTGGGAGAGCAAGAATGGAGGCAGAGTGACAGGGGCAGAAATTCAAACAAAAGATCATGGTGGTTTTGTCCAGGTTCAAAGCAAGAAATGTGGTGAGAAGTGGTTGGATTTAGGGATATATTTTGAAGGAAGAGCCTGAAGGATTTGCTGATAGCTCAGAAAGAAAGTGTGAGTAGGGTAAAAAAATGATTCCAAAACTTAATTGGCCTAAATGATTGGAAGGATGGGGTTGCCCTTAACTGTAATAGGGCAGACCATGGAAAAAGTCATTAGGAAAAATAATAGCATATTTGTATGCTTTTGAGAATGATTCAGTAGAGAATGAAAACACTGTGGAGGGAGAAATGAAGAATTATTGGAGTCAGTTCCTTAGGTAAGTGAGAAGAGTGGGTTCCAGTGCATAAAAAGATTGGCTAAGAGCACAGATGGCCTATCCCTGTTAATAGGAACAAAGGTA
This sequence comes from Mellivora capensis, assembly GCA_004024625.1. Lineage (NCBI taxonomy): Eukaryota > Metazoa > Chordata > Mammalia > Carnivora > Mustelidae > Mellivora > Mellivora capensis. Next base: position 47,158 of record PISX010006558.1, on the reverse strand, counting down.
GGGAATAGGGGCACAGATGCTGATTAGGTGGATAGATGTCTGAGTTCTCTTCCGAGCACTTCACAGTTTTCTCAGCGAAGTAGGAATCAAGGTCATCAGCTAAGAACAAAGATGGGAATGGAAGTGTTAGACATTTGAGGAAAATAGGAGACTGAGTGAACTAGAAAAATAAAGTAGCACAAGGGCCCTCTGAAGATTAATTCGTGAATTAAAACCTCAAGTGTTTGGAAAAGCTGTTTGAATTCTACACTGCATTTCCTATAAAGCACAGTGCTAAGGTCTTTGTCCCAACAGCCTTCCCTTTCTGTTTCCCATCGACTTCAATGTCATTCATGTGAAAGAAATTGGTCTGTTTGGAAGTATTTACATCAAATTTCTAAAAAAAATATATATAGAAAAGATCTGTCATTACCTCAGTCCAGGCAAATCTTTAGATTTTATCTGTCCATACTGATGATAAAACAAAGCATCAAGAGAGGAGCATTTGCCTAAGTCAAAAAGTAGAATCAATGAATAGTATTTCCATGTAGTTGTACCCAGTGGATTTGGTTTGTTTTTTAAATTCTTCTCATTTCATTTTTTTCTTAGCTTCCTATATTGGCTTACAAATTTCAGGGGGTAGTAGCTCTGATACATCATCTAATATTTAGGCTCAAAATTTAAGATGTAGAGACGTAGAGATGTAAGATGTAGAGATGTAGATGTAAGATGTAGACTCTAGAGAGTCTCTAGCAGTAGATAGAGTTTATTTTAGAAAGAACTGATTTTTTTTTCCTACTATCCAATGTATCTTAGTACTGAGACATAGCTAAAATATATGCTGACTGTCTTGGGCTCTGTTAATACAAGACTTTATCTACTTCAAAATAGGCCCATCACACCTACTTGTGTTCAGTTTGGGATGGCACATTTTAAAGAGATGTGACAAACGAGAAGTGATCAAGCTTTGGAGGTTGATTAATGCTTGCCAAACTTAAAGGAGACTGAAGGATAAGCAGCAGTACCAGTTTATTTATAATGAATATTAGAACTGCCTTCCAAGTCACATTCCTATTCGTTCATTCATCAACAAATATTTATTGATAACCTAACCATACGCCGGGCAGTGTTCGAGGCTTTGAAGGTACAAAACAGAAATTCCTGCCATCATGGAGTTTATATTTTAGTATGGGGAGACAAATAATAAATAAGTAGGTTAATATAATATGTTTGACAGTTATGCGTGCTACATATGGCATGGTCAGAGAAGGCATTGCTGAGAACGCGAAGGAAGAGCCTCCACATAGAAGAACAGCAGGTTGAGTGGCATTAAGGCAGGAGCAGAGTTGGAGTGTCTGGAATAACGGAGAAGTCAGATGTGATGGATTGAAGTGAGGAAGAGGAGAGAAAATAGTAAGATGAGGTCAGAGAAGTCATGGTGTGTTGTGTGGCAGTGTACATTATATAGAGTTTCTAGACCTTGGAAGGGAATGTGGGCTTTTATTCTGAATAAGATGAGAAACCATTAGAGGGGTTTTGACAGAGGAAAAACTTGATCTAACATTTTAATAGGATCACTCAGATTTAGTGTTGAGAATAGACGATGGCTAGAGGTGGTGTGGGGGTGCTGTGGAGTGGCGAAAGCGAAGTAGGGAGATGTTAGGAGGTTATGGCAATAATCCATGGTGGCTTAGAGCAGGATGGTAGCGGTGGAGTAGGGAAGAAGTGATTAGATTCTGGATATTTTGAAGGTAGAGTCATCAGGACATGCTGTGGAATGGATGTGGGATATAAGAAAATGAGAGAATTAAAGATGGCTAAGGTTTTTTCCTGAGTGCTGGGAATGTTGGAGTTGCTTTTATCTGAGAAGAGGGAACTATGGATGGCGCAGGTTTCGGGATGAATGTCAGGAAGTACATCTAAAGTTTGAGGTGCCCATGAGCTACCCAGGTGGTTAGTATATCCTCCCTCTTTGGGCCCTGTTAAGTGGAAAGCCAAATCATAAACAATTTTCTTAAGAATGAAGGACCAAAAGCAGGAGGTGAAGGATCACACTGACTCATCTGTGATAGCTTGAGGCACGTGCCTTCATTTTCCAAGGGCCTAGAAACAACCATCCTTCTTGAACAGTGCTGGAGAAGCAAGACCAACTTCTGTCATTGACCTCCTCATTCCTTGATCCATCATAACCATTCTCTTCATCCGTACTATTCTTCAGACTGGGTGGAGCAGGCTAAAGCTTTGTATCTTCTTGAAGTTATACTCTCTTTAGATTCTAGTTGTCGCTTCAGTCAAGCACGTGAGTCTTAGCAACTCACTTAAACCATTTTTAGATCCTTACTTTGAGTTGATTACTTATTTTGGTGGTTGATTACTGGAAGAGCTGCTTTTGTCTCCCCCCCCCCCCACTGTACTTTTGGAGGGTAAACTTATCTTTGGTCTTCTAGTAATAAATAGTTGCCTGAAAGTTGGTGGATACTTTGTGTTTTTCCTAAATAAGGAACTATGGAGAGATATTTGGAATAACAGGGGATGTTTTGCTTCTAGAATTGAAGATAAATGGGAGTCCCAGATGTTGGGAGGATTGCTCATGTAAAATAGGTAATTGGCTTGTTTTGTGTTCCCCAAGGGTAGAGGATTGCCAAAAGAAAACAGGAAAGAATTTAACAGTTAGTGCCATTCCACAGTGGAATAGGCTCTTTCTTGATGCTGTAGGAGGATCATGGGAAACATTCAAGAGAAAGTAGGTGACTCTTTGGTATCTTGAAGCGATGTATATATTTCATGAGAGATATTTTTGAAGTACTTTGCAGCAGTTAAGATTGCTGTGATAAGGTCTTCTTTCCCCTTGTTACTGAAGCATTGGTGCTATTAGGGAGAATAAAACTGGAGTAATGGGGTTCACCAAACTATCTTTATTCCTGACCTTTTTCCTTAGCTGGCAAAGAAGTATATTTGTGAAATGGTTGGTTGGAGTCCAGGCTAGAATATGTGGTCCTATAATGTCTTACAATGGCATTAAGGCAATTAAATGTTCATTGGGTGACCTTATCTTCCTTAGCTTTAAGCTCTTTGAGTAAACTGGTTAGTTAATGGTTATTGGGATTTGTGTGTAGTGGAGTAGTGGCTAAAGGATGGGAAGATACAGTTTTGCCCTATAAGTTTTTAACCAAAAAAAATGTGTTAGAATATACAGGGAAACAGGATGGATTTATCTTTCATACATATGGACCCAGTCTCGCATATACTCTCTGAGACCTCCTGAAGTCCAGAGTAAGCTTTTACACGTTTTGTATGGTACAGGCTTAGAATAAAGACATTCACTTTTGTCAGTACCCAAATATTAAGTATTTCCAAGGCTGATTTAGTAGCACATCATAGACCTTTTTGCATGTTTTTTTTATCATACTTGAAAATTAATTATACCATTTATATTTTATAGGATCTAAGCCTTTCCCACGTTATGGTTATAAACCCTCCCCGCCGAATGGATGTGGCTCTCCACTGTTTGGTGTTCACGTAAATACCATTATTTTCTTATTTGAAAAGTTTTACAATCAGTAGGCTATGTAGTACTCTTTTTTTTTTTTATTAGAGAGAAAGCGGGCACAGGTCAGGGTGGGGAGGGGCAGATAGCGAGGAAAAGAGAGAATCTCAAGCAGACCCCAGCTGAGTGTGGAGCCCAGCAGCTCAGCTCTGAGATCATAACCTGGGCCAAAATCAAGAGCCAGACACTCAGCCGACTGAGCCACCCAGGCGCCCCAGCTGTGTAGTTCCCTTAATTATGCAAGACTGTCAGTGTGTTCTCAGGATCACAAATAATTTTGCTTGTTATAATGGTAATTGAGTTTATTATATTCTTTAATAGCTAAAACATTAGTAAGTCCTAACAGAACCAAATGGAATAAAATTCATGTTTAATTTTTTAATCTTATAGATGTTAATATTATTAAAAAGATATTTCTTCATGTCACAAACATGGTTTAAAAAATTTATACGAGTAATGCTACTTCGGATAAAAAAGGATAGGTAAAGCATATTTTCTATACTAAAGCAAAGCTAAATAAGATAGCTGTGTTTTTTGTTAGGCGAAGCTGAATCTGAGCCAACTATTGTGAGAAAAAAATGTTGATGAGTGATTCCTGGACATAAGGGTTTTACGTATAAAGTTATTGAAACCAGTTAAAGATAATTTATAGATTTGAAGGAACAGTATCTTTAGGGAATTGATACTTAAAGGTTGAACCACAATAAAATAAAATGTAAGTTGTAGGAGCTTAAAAGTTTTCAGTGATATTTTATATAAAGTACATTTTATAGGGGGAGAGGTACAGACTACTTTGGAATGTCCACAAAGCAGTCTTTGCTCTTAGCCTGACCTTTCTGTTCTTAAAACTATGTTTTGTGTTTTGGACAATTGGAAGTTACATTTGTTACTAGCAGATAACTGAATATTGCAAAATAGGGAGTTCTGAGGCATGTGGGTGCATGTGGGTGAGTGATGGGCAGATGCATAAATAACATGGAAAACATTCATAGACAGAAATGGATTTGGGGAGTTATGCAGCAGTCATCGTCCTTGATTTCTAAGTCTACTTGAGTGCACTACTTTAGCAGAGGAGTTTTGAATTTCACCAACAGTAATCCATCCAAATGCCTCTTTCAGCTTAATATTGGCATCCCTTCCCTGACAAAGTGCTGTAACCAACACGACAGGTGCTATGAGACCTGCGGCAAGAGCAAGAACGACTGCGATGAGGAATTCCAGTATTGCCTCTCTAAGATCTGCCGGGATGTGCAGAAGACACTAGGACTGGCTCAGCACGTTCAGGGTAAGGATGATCCAGCAGGATGAAGATGAGTGCAGTTTGTCAGGTTTTATTGACTGCTTTATGTTTCACTACAGGAGTTACCACTAGAAACCTTTCGCTGTGTATTACTCTATCTGTTGTGACACAGCCCCTTTGGTTTTCTGAGATGAGGAGTCGTTGATTTTGTCATCTCAAGTGATTTATAGTTGTGGAAGCAAAAAGTGTTAGGAAACCTTGGGAAGAGGGTATGTGAGGCAGACAAGAATTCATCCACGATCTTGTACCCTGTAGTCTGTCTCTAATTATGAGAGTCTGAAGTTTGAAATCCTGGATCCAGTGATTTTAAGTGTATAACACATAGGATTTCAAGTGGGAAGTTCTAGAGGATTTGCGCTTAACTGTCTCTTTATATGTATCTGTTTCAGGAGGGTCCCCAAAACCACCTCCAGGTTTGGTAGGAGGACTCACAGGATTCAGCACATACTCATACTCAGAGTGAAGGGATGCGAAGCAGAGTCAGCAAAGGGAAAAGGTGTATCAGTGTGCCCATTTATAAAATAATACCCATGTCATAGAGTTGGCATAAAGACACAAAATAAAATATTTGTGGAAATACAAATCACTGTACAAGTACTAGAAGTTATAAAATCTTTTCAATGTCAAGCCAAAGTATTTATCATACATCGAAATTGGAAGAGAAGGTGCAAGAAAGGAAACTATACGTTTTAAAGCATTTTTCACAAGATACCATGCTAGATATTTTAGATCTGTTTTCCTCAGTGTTCACAAAAACCCAAAGAAGTAGGTAGTGGGATACTCATTTTCCAAGGAAGGAAACGGAAGTTCCAGGAAGTAACTTGTCCTAAGTTGCATACTTCCGATTTTAAAAGTCATGCTCTGTCTACTGCAGTATTCCCCGAACAATGTCATGGGTCTGATTCTGAATTCCTAGTAGTAACTGTCAAGGAAGAAGTCTCTGCAGCTTGAATTGCCAGCCTCTGAATGCTTTGCATGCTCTTGGCTGATCAGGCTGGTTGCACGGTGGATGCATACATGGATGTATCTTCTGTCTTCTGATCGAAGGACGTACTCATTTGGCTAAATGATGAAGCCAGTTTCCTTCCAATGCCCTATTGAATAAGTATAGTCTTTACACTTCTGTGGTGGTTGTGTTCTTTAACAGCACAGCCTTCTGGAGAAGTTTGAAAATGTCAGGATTTTGCAATGAATAGTTTCTTCCTTAATGTGAGTATTTGGATGACTAAAAGCTATTCTGTGCTGTGTCTCTGAAAGTGGAGTGTATGAAGATTATCTCAGCTGGCAGTTCCAGGCTTCTTAGAATAAGAAAAGTAAATCCATCATCTTTTTTATAGTCCTAAAAGAAATTTTTAAACCCCGCCAGAGGAAGAACACTTTTGATTCCGAGGTCTCCCTTTCCAGGCCAAATTGGGATACTGAGAAAGAGTGAGAGAGAGACTGGGGTCCATTTACCTTAAGCCTATTAAATGGTGTGTGATTAGTTCCTAGAAGTCATTGGCCATAATTAAAGTTTTGATGTTTCTCTGTTGTTGTTGTTTTTTTAAGATTTTATTTATTTATTTGACAGAGATCACAAGTAGGCAGAGAGGCAGGCAGAGAAAGAGGAGGAAGCAGGCTCCCTGCTGAGCAGAGAGCCCGACACGGGGCTCGATCCCAGGACCCTGGGATCATGACCTGAGCCAGTGGCAGAGGCTTTAACCCACTGAGCCACCCAGGTGCCCCTGTTTCTCTGTTTTTAACCTTTATTTTTTTCTACACCTAAAAATCTTCCCTTGAACTGCAAAATTAAGTGTGTTCTAAGGCATTTTTATTAGTGGTATTTTTCAGATAAAAGGAAAAGTAACCGTGATGAACTGTGTTATTGAGAGAGACTCATTTGCCTCGTAGAAAAAAATAGGGATGAACAGTTATGAGCAAACAAAAAAGTAGATACATGCTCAACATGCTAACCCTGGAAGTCTGTGTGTGTGCTTCTGGCCCATGAGGGTTTGGGAGATCGTTGATATGAAAGATGTTTAAGTGCTCACCAAGGATGTGCCTGACACTGTGCTGTAACATGTAATATGTGTGGAGGGAGAGCAGTTGCCAGCAGTAACAGCACTTTCTTACTTTGCAGCCTGTGAAACCACAGTGGAGCTCTTGTTTGACAGTGTTATACATTTAGGCTGTAAACCGTATCTGGACAGCCAACGAGCCGCATGTAGGTGTCGCTACGAAGAGAAAAGTGATCTTTAAAGAAGATGCTGACGGTGACAGCAGATAAGGACAGAAGAATATAGCCTTTGACAAAGAACTACTGTTTTTATAGCGTAAAGCTGCCTTATTTTTGTGAAACGATTATTTTAAAACTTTATTTTGACATTAAAAGTACAAACTAAAGAAAAATGTGGGGGAGGTGATCTTCCTGGATGTTGCTGCCTTATTGTACCGAATTGTCTTGACCAGCCTCAGAAAGAGGTGCATGTTAAGGGGAGAATATTTTAAAAGGAGTCTGTAACTCAGTATTCACAACTGTATTTACCAAAACAATGAGGTCAAATGTAAAATTGATTACAAGGTATGTGAACATAATCTTATTTGGAAATATGGGAAAATCTTCACTTAGAAGTATATGTTTACTATAAAATTTTAAATATACATTTATTCCTGGAAAGATCTGACTTTATTTTTTCTCTGTTTTAATTAACACATAATAGGCTGTTTTCCTGTAGCCCATCGAGCATATGAATAAATCTCACTTCTGTTAATGATAAGACTAGTTGCAAGGACAAGTTTTCCATGTCTTTTTTTCTTACAAAATTGGAACCATCAACTGGTGGCCTCTTAGGGGGCAAAACCTGGGCATTTAGGTATTATGTAATGTGTCTGGAAGGTGACATGAACAAAATTCAGAAGCACAGCTACTCCCATTTTATGAACCGTTCATATGACAGATATCATATTTTGCTATAACTTTTGCGTAAATTGAAGAAAAGATGGATTTAATGAGACAATTGAAAAGTTACTTCACATACAGATTAGAGCATTACATGCTGCTATGCTTTGGTGTTTTTTCCCTAGTACTTGGTCCTCATACTAGATTCAGGTATATTTTGAAGAGTCTGTAACCTTTTCTAATAACGGTCTTAATAAATACTGTTCTTGATACTTTTTTAAGTCTTTAACTGTGGAATCAAAAGGGATGGTAAAGCAAGATACAAAGAACTATCTTTTGTAGCTTTTTTATTTACATTGAAAATTATTAGCAGATATTTAAAAGCAAATTCCAGAACCTCAGCTGCCTCTGGAAATGTCTGTGCATGTTGAAAGTTTCTCCTTTCCAAAGTTCCTTTGGAAAGTGCAGCTGTATTCCTCTACTGCTCTTTGCCTACCATTAATTGTTGGCTTTCCCTAGCCTAGGATCCCAAGCCATGGATAGCTTTTGGGTAACCTATAGCCAAAGTTACAAAGATAAAATGCTTAGAACATCAGAAAGGACTGCTGCAGGAGAGGTGGTTCTCTTTAAGTCATTACAGGCAAAGGGGCAGAGAAAAAAATATATTCTGGGGGCGCCTGGGTGGCTCAGTGGGTTAAGCCTCTGCCTTCGGCTCGGGTCATGATCTCAGGGTCCTGGGATCGAGCCCCGCATCAGGCTCTCTGCTCGGCAGGGAGCCTGCTTCCCCCACTCTCTCTGCCTGCCTCTCTGCCTGCTTGTGATCTCTCTTTCTCTGTGTCAAATAAATAAGTAAAAAATTAAAAAAATATACATATTCTGGGGAAAGGGCCACATTCCTAACTTTGAATAGATATCGTTGCTAAAATCTAGTAACTTCCCAAACTAAGATGATGGAGCTTTTCTGCTAAGAGATGTGTCGTCTATGGGACAAGGCAAGTGTATCCCTGTGACTAATTGAGCAAACTGGGTTCTAACTTAAATGTTTGGAACCCTTAATTGATACTTTCAGACTTTTAAAAAGGTAACAGTTTTATAAGCCATTATCCTTTTTTAATCTTTCCCAGTATTTACTGTTGAAATACTTGACCAGGTAACTTTAAACTTAGAATAAATTTGTGGATTTTCTTGGCAGCATTGGCTTCCTCAAGAGGACAGACTCAGAATTCTATAAAATATTTAATTCATAGTTGTAAATTATATACAAAGATCAGTGGAAGCTGTTTTTATGTGTTAAGATTTTTATCTTGGAATAATTTTAGATTTGCATAAAAGTTGCAAAGATACACAGACTTGCTATATACTCCTTACCCCTAATGTTAACATTTTACATAACCATGAAACATTTGTTAAGAAACCAATATTGGGGGATGCCTGGGTGGCTCAGTTGGTTGGGCGGCTGCCTTCGGTTCAGGTCATGATCCCAGCGTCCTGGGATCGAGTCCCACATCGGGCTCCTTGCTCGTCAGGGAGCCTGCTTCTCCCTCTGCCTCCGTCTGCCAGTGTTCACTCTCTCTCTCTCTCTCTGACAAATAAATAAAATCTTTAAAAAAAAAAAGAAACCAATATTGGTAATTGCTATTAACTAAACTCTAGACTTCATCTGGATTGTGTTGTTTTTCCACTAATGTCATTTTTCTTTTCCAGGATCCAGTCTAGGATACCACATTGCATTTAGTCATCATGTCTGATAAGCCTCTGGTCTGCGATGGTTCCACAGGCTTGTTTTTCAATCTCTTAACAGTTTTGAGGAGTACTGATCAGGTACATTGTAGAATGCCCCTCAATTTGGGCTTGTCTGATGTTTCCCTCATAATTGTACTGGGGTTATGGATATTTAAGGAAAAAAACATAAAGCGTTCTTCTCATCAAATCGTATGACTAGTTGAATGTTATTAACTTGGTGTGTCAGCTCTGAAAACTTGCTTAAGGTAGTGTCTGTCAGGTTTCTCCACTGTGAAGTTACTCTTTTTCCCTTTCTATACTTCTCTTCTTTGGAAGCCAGGCCCCAAGTCAGTCTGTGGGAGGTGGAGGGTGGCAAGATTCTGTTCTACTTGCTGGAAGGGGAATATCTTTATATAGTACTTGGGATTTTTCTGTAAAAAGGATTGGTCTCCTCACCCCTCCCATTTATTCAGTTGCTTATATCATTGTAGACTCATGTATATTTCTTTAGACTTTGGGTAATGTTTACTTTATTGCTTAAATTATTCCAGCTCGGCTAATGGGATTTATGTCAGGTTGGCTCCTGTTTGTCTTTAATGTGTCCCCATCCTTTTGATTTTTGAGCACTTCCATATTTCCTGGCAAGAAAGTAAGAATGTTGCTCTGGGCTTGTCTTGTATATTTCCAGTGCTAGAATCAGCCTCTTCTTCAGAGAGCACCGGTTCTTGTTATTAGAGAATGGTTTCTAGTGGAACTTAGAAACCAATATCTGGGTGCTGGATGCGCTCATTGCTATTAGGGGTGTCACTGCTGCTAGAGCCTCCCAACAACAGAGCTAGGAAATATGTATGTGTATTAACCTATGTACATGTACAATCTATAATGATTTGTGTGTGTGTGTGTGTATATATATATATGTATACATATATATATATAGCTGAACGTGAGTTCTTACTGATGTTTTCACTTCAATCATGTACCACAGAACATGTATTTAGATTTTGAGACTGGTATTTTCCCTATCCATAGAATAAATTCATAAAGAAAAAAAAAAAGAACAAGCAAAAAGAAAACCCCAAAACTAGCTTTTAGCAGCTCTCTGCAAGAAATACAATACTAATATTTTTAAATAAAACTATATTGCCTTCAAATAATGCTATGTTTTTACAACCTTTTGACATACTTCTTCCAGCAATAGATAAGTCTGTATTCACTTCACTGGTGGAGAAACTGAGGCACCAAGAAGCTCTAAGGAAGAGAGAACTGAACTGTGAGGACAAAAGCAAATTAAACACATCTGGAGCAGGCTTTCTTTCAGTGAGCCTGTAAACTATACTAATAATATTAAAGTTTTATTAGCTTCTAACTAATTTTTCGTAAGATGAAAAAGCATTTCTGTCAAAATTTGTAGAAGGTATGAGATTATCAGGAAATCATAATGTATAATATTTTATCGTGGTACAAAACAAGAGTAACATCTAACGAAGACAAGTCTCTATAAAAACAACTGTTTAGGGACGCCTGGGTGGCTCAGTTGGTTAAGCGGCTGCCTTCGGCTCAGGTCATGATCCCAGCGTCCTGGGATCGAGTCCCACATCGGGCTCCTTGCTCGGCAGGAAGCCTGCTTCTCCCTCTGCCTCTGCCTGCCACTCTGTCTGCCTGTGCTCACTCTCTCTCTCTCCCTCTCTCTCTGACAAATAATAAAAAAAAACCAAAACTGTTTAGTAGACTGACTTCAGTAACTTTGAGGTAGAATGAAACCTATTAGGTAAGATTCTTCCACATATCTTTTGTTGCATTGTTCAAATTCAGAGATATTACTCACAGTATATTCAGGTCTTATATAATGACTGGTTATAATATTTGAAGTAGCCCCTTTAGTTTGTTGTTTTTCCTCATGGCTTAACCTTACAAAACCAGCCATCTGCTCAAATCATAAAAGCAAGAATGAGGTGTAATAAAAAGTAACTAATAGTTATTAATAAAAATAACTAAAAATCAATAGTATCCTCTTGGCAAAAGCCATAGTGATATTAGGCTTTTTTGCCTCAGGCTTAAAGGTTTCCAAAACATCCAAGTCTCCTTGCTGATAACTTTACAAGCCTTTTTTTGTTGGCTTTTAACTTTTCTTAAGTGTAGGAATCACAATAGAAAACTAATATTTTTGTGATTTATATAGGGAAAAACCAGAAGGTTTAGTGGGGTAAACTGAAAAAAAAAAAAAAAGACCAAAATTTGAAGATTATCTCTGAATTTTATTCCAGATGTTTCACTTCTAGGATAGGTGACAGCTACAACCTTCAGTTTCAGTAAGTTCTATGAAAGTGACATTCAAGCCATTTGTCAAATAACTTTCAGTCTTTAGGGTATCTTAATTTTATGGATTTGCTTTAGGTTCTTTTTTTCTTCTTTGAGAAGGTAGGATGGGTAGGATTCTAATTAGTCTCTGTCCGTGGTTTTCAAACATGAGCATCCAGTCGAATCACTGGATTCTGGCATTAAAAACACCTAATGGGCACCGCGCTCCCTAACCCCAGCTCCTCATTCAGATCTGATTCTGTAGGTCCCAGAGTTTGCATTTTTAGTAAGTTCCTAGATGATGTGGATACTGCTGACTCAGAGACCACAGTTTGGGAACTGGTCTAGGAAGTCTTCAGTAGCTAAAAATAATGTACTGAAAGCTTGCTATGGGCCAGGTACCGTTCTAGAAGTTTGGCAGTTACTGTCTCCAAAACTTGAGTAAACTTGGTCCCCATTTTACAGAGAAGAATTTGAAGCTGGGAGAGATTAAGTTGCATTATTTGTGCAGTGTTTCAAGGCTAAGAAAATAGTGGAGCCAGGTTAGAATCTAGGCAGCCTGTTTGCCAGTCCTAGACACTTACCCATTTTATTGTGATAGCTGTTGCTTTAAAAAGCTAAAATTACACATTTATAATTTTGAAACAAGTATCTCAGAATGCTTTGTACTTACGTCTTAAGATATGCAAAAATCCTACTTTAAAATATAACCACATGCATGTCTTATAAAAACACAATTTTCTGAGATAACAAGATACTTAGGGGGGGAAGCAAATTCCTTTCATCTGCTCCTTTCAGATAAGTAGAAGGTCAGCTGTTCCACTCCTATGGAGAGAGTGTTTTCAGGACTCAAGCAGAGAAGACCCTGAAAATTAGGCAAAAGGACAGGAAGTTCTGGCGGTCAGATAACACATTCAACCTGGATAAAGTCCAGAGTGCAAATGATGAAATCCTGGATCTCCTTCAATGGATAAATATTTATTGAGCACCACCTACATGCTAAGCAACCCTGCCAGGTAATGGGGAAACCAAAAGGCCAGTCTTTTGAGCTAAAAGATTGTGGTAACAAATAGTTTGAGCTCTTCAAAGCCATGCACTGTTTTAAGTAGTCATTTCACTTAATCCTTGCAAAACCATGTAAGGCAGAGAATGAGATTTCATGTCCTAACTACAGAGTAAGTTACTAAAATAGATTTCTGAAATATTTTACGCATACAGCGAAGTGAACAGTAGTAAGGAAAATCCTGATTTCATACTCTAGTTAATGACCGAACACACGTGGGAAAAGTTAATCACGTTAAATTTTGTTTTTCTCTCCCCAATAGAGCAATATATATAGAAGACGGATACCTTGCATTTATTTTAATGTATTAGAAATGATGCCTTACCACATTTTTTTCCCCAGTCTGAAGATGGTTACTTTTTTAAATGACAAGGACCAGAGAAGTTATAAAAGCGGAAGTCACCTTTTCATCCGATCTTAGAGTTGTTCATTGAAGCAAATTCACAAAATAGCCAACCACTACCACCTAAGGCGGAGCTCGGTTAAATGCAACCTTGAGCGCCCCGCGGCGCCCAATTAACGCACTGTTTGGGCATTTTATGAGGGTGAGGACAACAGGCTCTGGCTCAAGAAATGACATCATCTGTAGACTCCAAAGTTCGGGCTCCGAATATCTGCATGATTGCTTCCCCGAATTAGCTATACCTATGAAAGCCAGGCTTAAAAATCCTAGGGTTGCCTCCAGTTTTACTTTGTCCCGAATCCCAAGAGCATTTAAAATCATTACAGGTCCAATAAAGTAAATGTCGCGTGGGGAGGACTGTCCACGAAACAGGAAAACACGACGCCCTCTGCCTTGGAGGCGGTCGGGAAGAGCGAGCCCTGGGGGCGGGGACTGCGAGCCCCGGCTCCCCACAGGTGCTCTGAAATCGCCCGCCGCTTCCCGATCACCCGCTCGCCCTGGGCCCTCGGGGTGGCAACCGGCATTTCCCGAGGGCCGGGCTCGTCTCCAGGCGCCGGGCGGACAACACAGCGTCCATCGGCCCTCCCCGGGCGCTCTGGTCCGCGCGAGCTCCGCAGCGAGGGGCAGGAGCTTGAACTCCGCGGGCTCCCACCCACTCCCGGGGGCCAGCGGCGGGCGGCGCGGGGGCGGAGGAAGGGGCGGGAGTTTGCCGGCCGCTGGCTGCAGGAAGGGGAGGCCGCCTGGGCGTCTGCGCTGCGCTAGGGCCTCGATGAGCTCCGGGCCGCGGCTCCGCGGGGTTCGCCCTGCAGGTAGGCCGGGGGTAGGGGGTGGGAGGAGGCGCCGGACAGCTTCCGCGGGGCAGGCGGGCGGGACCCGGGAGGCGGGTACTGTGTCTGCTGGACGACCCCCAAGAGTTGCGGGTTCTGGAAGGAAGCGCTGAAGTCCGGCAGGGGCAGCTTATTCGTTTTTTGGTCTAGGAAACCAGCCCAGAACTTCGCCGTCGCTCGGTGCGGCTCGGGGTAGCGGCGCCCAGCGCTGGGGCGTGCCCGGGCCGCCTTTGTCCTCCGGCGGGTTGGTTATCCCTTGCCGGACGTCGGGCATTTAAACCCTGGAAGGCGGCGGGGCCTGAGCTGGCGCCCCCGTGCGCTTGCTCTGCTCTTTTGGAAAGTTGACTCTCGGAAGTTGGGTCTGGTTTTTTCTACTCCTGAGTAAAAAGTAAGAAGTGGTTGCATGCGTAATAATGGAAGCATAACCAGCCCGCAGGAGCGCCCGGCAGGAGCCCCTGTTTATGCCCGTACTTGCCTTGGGTACAAAAACTAGGCCTTGGTTTGGGCAGCCCCAGTGTTTCTCCCACACCCACGACTGTTGGTGGATTTGAGTTGAAGCCTCACGTTTCCCTACAGAATAATTAACGGCTAAACATGGACTTCAGAACTTTCTTCCTTGTCACTAATTATATCACTGATAGCTTTAGGAACTTCGAGCCTGGCCATAGTGTAAAACGAAAGAGAGAGAGAGAGAGAGAGAGAGAAAGAAAAGGTTGAAACTAGTGGTTGATGCAGAATACCTTATTTCAGAGCTTTTTATTCTGCGCTGCAAGAATCCGGGCTTGCCCCTGAGGCAAGTTGTAGGACGTCACCTTAGCTGTTCAGGGAGTGGCCTTGCCCAGGACGGATGGACCATTTTGGATTCAGTGGTGGGGGGTGGGCAGCAGAGGCAGGGCTCCAGGACGCCAACCACTAGTCAGGGCACTTCCCCCTCCATTCTTTTAATCCCATTGCTCTCCTTTTCCTACCTGCATCCTTCCTTTTTTTCCACCCCACCCGCTTTTTAGTGTGTTCTAGTCCTGACATAGCTTAGGCAATGTAGGATTATTATTTTTTTTTAATATTTATTTGACAGAGATCACAAGTAGGCAGAGAGAGAGAGAGGAGGAAGCAGGCTCCCTGCCTAGCAGAGAGCCCAATGCGGGACTCTATCCCAGGACCTCGAGATCATGACCTGAGCCGAAGGCAGAGGCTTAACCCACTGAGCCACCCAGGCGCCCCTCAATGTAGGATTATTAAACAGATTCTTGATAGGGAATATGGGTGGAGTTTGATCGGTACTGCAGTGCATGAAGACGATGACCGTGGTTAATGGAGAAGGCTGGGGAAATGAACACAGTTTAGGAAGGTAGCTGGCGTCTCTGGTAGGAGGGGTTTAGCTTGGTGACCAGAGTGCAGAGACTTTGGAGTTTCCGGGCAGACCTGGTTTTCAATCCCAGCTCCACTGCAGTGTCCTTGGACAAGCCTGACCACTGCGTATCATGGGCTGTGGAGCTGAGGGCAAGAAGGTCTAAAGTGCCCGGCCCATCAACAGAGGCTAGCTGGCAGGATTACTGAGAGGCATTATCCAATTAAGGTGAGGAGAAGAAAGGTGGGATTCGTTTTGTAAAAATTAAACTGTTTTAAGGAGCAAAGAGGTGGTAGGTGCATCATGGTGAAAAGGAAAATTGCCTAAATCAGAGGCAAGGAGAAGTAGAAAGAGGTCAAGAGACAAGTTCAATGATAGACCCATTTTTGATGAATAGATTGCAGATGCAGGGAATTTATAGATGTTATATAGGGTATCTCCACTGAAATTGATTTTGTCCATGATGGCAGAGCCCTTTACCCTTTTAGACAGTTCATTTGTATTCCTGCCGTGTAACGATGACCTAGTTAGTGTGCCCTTCTGAAGTTTGTCTGCTGAGGACATACAGCCTAGAGTGACGACAGAGTCATGGAATATTATTTTCCGTGGAACCTGAGGAAAGCTTATCAACCCCAGTAAAGTGTTGGAAACTTAGGTTTTAACATCTGTGTCCATCGCTTGCTGTTCTGAGGGAACAAACTGCCGGACTAGAATGGCGTGCGGACCTGGCCATCGACCGCTTCTGCGGGATGTGGGGCGCTTGCTAGTATCAGAGCCAGCTCTGAGCTGTCCAGGGTCGGAACTAAAGTTCTCAGAGCCCAGTTCCCCCCCCCCACCACCCCGCCTCCATGATAGTAACAGCAACAACAAAACACCTTTAAAAAAATCCCTCCGAGATTGCCATGTCTGCCACCTTTGAAACTGAATGTGATTTTAGGTTATGTGGAGCGACCTGAAACTAGCTATCTTTCCTAAATCTATAGGTCACGTCCAAGCTGAGGGCAGTGTTTGAGACCATCCAGATGGACAGCTGAAATTACACCTAGCCAGGAGGATTGGTGCAATTCCTTCCTCAGACTATAAAAAATGAGTATTTTTCTTCCAGGACAGTTCTCATTTATATATAAAAAAACCTTTTTTTTGAAGACCCAATCGAGCGTACATCTCCCAGTGCTTTCACCCTCGATGATTTGAGTTAGTTTGGTGACCGGCCGTTTGGCACCACTTCCCTCTGCTGTGCTTCGAGCTGCCTTGGGCTCACTGACCGGTGTGGAGCAGGGGCCGGAAGAGGTGGGCTCCCGGGTCTGCTGCTTTGTGCGCCATGTTGGAGCTAAGGGCTTTCCTAACGGGGCAGGTTTGGGGGGGGGGGGGGTGGAGGGATGAATGAGGGGACTGTCCTTCACACAAGGATTGAATGTGTTTAGTTTGAGATTTTTTTTTCTTTATCATATAACTGGCTTAAAGATAAAGAGGTGAGGTAATTAAAAGGAGGTGGATCCTGAACCACTTTTGAAAATGGAAGGAGAGAAGATTCCTCTGCCTTAGTAGAGCTGCGTGGAGAGTAGGAAGTAATCCCAGTAGATGGGGTGTGCGGTAGGGAGTATTCAGGACAGAGCAGTGTGGGGAGGAAGAGATTTCCTGGGTGGAACTGTGTGATGTAGGAAGTCTCCCTAGAAGAATGGTGTATGTGGTAAGGAGCTGTCCCCGGTGAAGTAATGTCTGGTAGAAAGTGCCCTAGTGGGGAGGTGTGTGCCAGGTTAGTATCCCATATAGTGCACTGTCCTATGAGGAAGATTCCCTGTAAAGCCACAGGGGGAGTAGGATCTCTGGGAGAGCGGTGTGTGGGGTAGAAACTATCCCAGTAAAGCAGTGTGTTCAAAGAGCAGCGTCCCCGAGCAGGGAGGAGTCTGAGCCGGAAGCCCTCCCCAGGAGAGCAGTGTGTGGAGCAGCAGGCACGCCAACAGGGGCCTGCGGAGCAGGAGGCGGAGCAGGAGGCGTATTTGGCAGAGCGGTGAGTGCTCCCAGGGGAGCACTGCGCGCAGCCCGAAGTGTGCCCGGGTGCAGCAGTGGCTGCTGGGAAGGCCCCGTATCCCCGCAGAGAGGCGCGCGCGGAGCAAGTAGAGCGCGGTCTTGGTAGGGAGTGTTTCCCAGAGGCCAGGGTGTGGGGTACAAGGATCCCAGGTAGAGCGGACCGAGGAGACAGTATCCTGGGTAGCATGAATTGTGTGCTGTCCTCTTCAGAGCACTGTGTGGTGGAGGAGTTTCCGCGTAAAGCAGTTTGTGGAGTAGGAAGAGTAGGATGTAGCTTCAGGTGAGCAGCTTGTGGAAGGGGAAGTATTCCCGGGAGCAAAGCGAGTGGAGAAGGAAGTAGCGTTGGCAGAGCGGGGTGTGGAGTAGGAAGTGTTCTGGGTGGAGTAGTTCGTGGAGTAAGAAGAGTAGACCGGGTTCCTCCTAGGGTGGTATGTGGAGTAGGAGGTGTCCCCGGTCGATAAATGTGTAAATGGCATTTTAGTAAAACAGCGTTATGAGGTGCAAGGTAACTTGGTAGAGCAGTGTGTGGGGAACAGCAGATCACCGGGAGAGCAGGGTTTGGAGGAGGGGTCCCCCATAGAGCAGGCTGGCTTTGGGAGGTATATAGGGAGAACCGTGCGCGGTGCAGGAAGGAAACCTTAGGAGATCCGGGAGGATGCATTAGGGAGGCTGCCCTTTGACTCCTCGTTGGCATAAAAATCACCTTGCGAAAAATGCAGATTCCCCCTCCCCTGAGATTCTGAATCTGCAAATCTGGGTTAGGATCCAGGAATGGACATTTTACCACCCACACACACCAGGAACTGATACCGAGGTTGAGGAAAACGGATTTAGGGTCTACTGGAAAGCAGAGGGCCTTCGTGGGGTCCTGGCTGGATGTGGATGCCGGGTGGATTCCAGGAGGAATAGGTCCAAAAGCGATGGTGAAGGGCATGGAATTGAATTCCAGCCTCCACTTCCCAGAGGAGATTGCTGTCAGCGAGGAGGTGACGTGAGGCTAGAACCATCAGGTGTCAGGGACAGAAGGGAACGGGAGCCTCCTGGTTCCAAGGTGATGGGTGGGAGAGTTTGTTGTGCTACCCTCAGTGACCTCAAGGGAGAGAGCATCTTATAATACCGTTAATATTTGTTTATTCCTTACTTTCTCTCCCCTCTGGCTGTTAAGTTTATGAGGTAAAAACAGTCATGGGTGCCTGGGCCTTTATTGTAAAAGATGCTAGACTGTGCTGTCCAGTACAGAAGCTACTGGCTATGTGTGGTTATTGAAAATGAATTAAAAATTGAGTTCCTTAGCTGCACAAGCCCCATTTCAAGTGCTCGGCAGCCACCTGTGCCCCTTGGCTAGCATAGGACAGCACAGGTGCAGGAGTCCATCAGCAGAGTTCTGTTGCACAGCACTGCTCTAAGGAGTAGAGGAGGACCGAGTGAAGGGCAGCCTAGGGGGTGGGGAAGTCTGATCACAGGTTGGGGATATAGGGTCCCCATCATGGGATGGGTTGTAAGTGCATATGTGTCATTTGGGAGATCCAAAATTTAAGCCTTTGCCCTTGGCCCTTCCCTTCTCCAGACTTCTACCTCTTCCAGCCCATAGGGTAATCCAGTATTATCCACACATTGTGTTTCAGTTTTCCTCTGCTTTTGATTGCTTCTCGGTTATAGAGACTATCTGCAAAAACATGTTCTGCAGAACAGTTCTGTATTTCATACGCGTTGGTCCATAATCACAGAACCGTGTCACCCTAGGTATACTTTGCAGTGAATGTATTTGCATAATGTTTTCTCCATTTCTCTTGATAATACTCTTTCCTATTTTGCCAGTAAGAGTTCAGGGTGAGAAAGAATTGAGCTGTTAATTTCTAGTCATTTATTATGAGGCAGTTTCTCTTCCTATTTCCCCTTTTCATACTTGACTTTTAAACCAAGCAAAACTAGAAGGGTTTACAGTGTGGGAGGACTGCTGTGTTTTTACCACAAGTCAAACAGCAAATTAATAAAATTCAACTTTTTTTTTTTTTTAAAGGTGAGGAACAAAATGTGACAGAAACGGATGCCTTTCGTAAGAGGTAAAGATGTGCACTTTCATAATGAAGGCCTCTTCCTTTGCTGACCATGATCACTCTACAAGAAGCAAGAAGGGCACCTGGGAGCAAGTTAATTGAGGGCTGACCATGATCACTCTACAAGAAGCAAGAAGGGCACCTGGTCGACCTGTGGGTTGGCTGCTGCCTCTGGTCATTTCAGGACCTACAGGGATGTTCAAAGTATCTAGTACCTGCTGTGGCACAGGTGCTGGAACCAGAGCTGGGCCTCTGCAGGCTGTTGTCCCTGGTTCCTGGATTGTGGAGAAAAGATGTTCCTGGAAGGGCTGGGGGTCAGGGTGCTGAGAATGGCTACTGTTTACCCATTAGTACAGAAACATTTCAGGGTTTTCCTTACCAGAACGGCGGTGACGCTCGCCCAGTGCACACCAGAAGCATGTCAGCCAGGGGAGGCGCAGACAGCAGACCTCTGTCTACCCTCCGCATTGATATTGGGCTTGGAGGAGCTCGTTATTTAATATGACTTAAAGTGATTATTGTTTAAATTTCTCTTAACAGTGAAATATTTGATCCGGCAGAAAAGTACAAAATGGACCACAAGAGGAGAGGAACTGCTTTAATCTTCAACCACGAGAGGTTCTTCTGGCATCTAATGTTGCCAGAACGGCGGGGCACCAGCGCAGACAGAGACAATCTTACACGCAGGTACTGGTTTTATCTGCGCGTCAGGACGATGGGATATCTAAGTGATACTTATCAAAACTTGTCCACACTGAGGAAATTACGAGCAAGAGTGCCTGAGGCTGTGCCTCATGTAGGCACAGGTCCCTTGAGAACTTGCCTGAATTTCCTTCCTCACCTTGTTCTGTTAAATGTTAATGGGCTCTGCATCGTTACATAGTTGCACAGCAGACGGCAACATTCTGACTTGAATCAGTTATGAGTAAATCCTTCCCAACTGTGGGTGCTCAAGGAAAACCATCATTGTCGTAGTTCGTTCATATTTCATTTTTTCTTTCCTCCTGAAGGTCAATCTGTAGGTCATAGAAACTTGTATAGATGTATGTGTTCCAAGTAAATGCAGGTATCTGACCACTGTGAATAGCTCCTACGCTAATCACCAGGTTTTATCACCAGGTTTTCAGAACTAGGATTTGAAGTGAAATGCTTTAATGATCTTAAAGCAGAAGAACTACTGCTCACAATTCATGAGGGTAAGTGGTTTTCCTATTTATCTTCTGGGGGAATGGAGTATCCTATCTATAAAGGCATCCAGATAATTAACTGTGTTGTTAAAAAGTCTTACCAGCTAATTTAGCGTGGGTTATAGGTGTGGTGTGCCTCTCTGCTTGGATGTTACCCACCAGATTCGAGACTCTTGCAAAGTATTATGTTTATGTTTAACATCCACTCATTACAGTCTGTTATTCTGGAAATGAAGGAAATGACCTTCTCATTTGGCAATTAAAAGTCAATGCAAACACTACAGATGCTGGGCTGTCATGTTTCAGCTGACTCCTCCCATACCCAGGTGTTTTACTGGCTTCAAAATATTGTGGATTTTTTTTAAATTGTGGATTACATATACTATCTCTAAACTTCTATATCACTGCACAGTAGGTAATCTAACTTACGTTTATTGTAATTACTGCATGCCACGGATTTTCAAGTTATTTGCAATGGACTATTACAGTATTTATGTATTTCAACTGCAGAGCTTTTTAAAAATTGCGTGTAATATATAACATCAGTTTCAGGTGTATAACATGATTCAATATTTGTATAATTGTAAAATGGTCACCTGTGTCTTCTCACCATCTGTCACCATACAAAATTACAAATTACATTCTAAAAATTTATGTAGCCACTTTCAAACTTTCAGATATATAGTAGTACTATAGGCACTATACTGCACATTATATCCCCATTACTTATAATTGGAAGTCTGTACCCTTTCACCCACTTTACCTCACCTGCCAGCAACCACCAATCTGTTCTCTATCTGTAGCTTTGGTTTGTTTGGGGTTTTTTGTTTTTTTTTTTTAGATTCCACCTGTAAGTGAGATCATATGGTATTTGACTGTCTTGGATTTCTTTCTTTCAGCATGACGCCCTTAAAATCCACCCTTGTTATTGCAAAGGCCAGGACTTCCTTTTTTATGGCTGAATAATATTCTGTTGTGTGTGTTTGTGTCTATATATCCGGATACCTATATCCCATTTTCTTCCTTCCTTCCTTCACTGATGGACACTTGGGTTGTTGGCACATCTTGGCCATTGTGCTTCAGGGAACTTGGGGGATGCAGGTGTCTCTTTCCAAATTAGGGTTTTTGTTTTCATCAGTAAATTCCAGAAGTGGAATTGCTGGATCGGATGGTATTTCTCTTTTTAATTTTTTGAGACACCTCTGTACCAGACCTTTGTGACCTGTGGGTGTTTGGCTTTGCTCACCGTCAGTGCTGCAGACAGGGAGCGAAGCCGGCGCGCTCCCTAGAGGCGCAGCCACACAGAGCCATTGGCCAGAGTGTCTTCGAAGCCTTTCCAGGCCACCCTCAGCTCTCTGCTCCATGACATATATTTCGTCGCCACAGTCCTCCCAATATATTTTTCATGTCATTATTCTTTGTTGCTGAAAAGCTAATGAAATTCGTTTTTAAACTCTCTGAACTTTTAGTAGGTTTTTAAAAATCAGAGACAGTATGATATAAATAATTCTGTTTGATTAAAGACTAGGTTGTGTTTCATTACATCCTTTTTACAGTTATTAAAATACATTTTCTGGGGCGCCTGGGTGGTTCAGTGGGTTAAAGCCTCTTCCTTCGGCTCAGGTCATGGTCCCAGGGTCCTGGGATCGAGCCCCACATCAGGATCAATACTCAGCGGGGAGCCTGCTTCCTCCTCTCTCTCTCTCTGCCTGCCTCTCCACCTACTTGAGATCTCTGTCAACTAAATAAAATCTTTTAAAAATAAATAAATAAAATTTTCCTCCTCCATCTGTAACTTTATTCTTTTATTAGACTGAATTTTTATAGGTACATAATAAACATCTTCATTTCTTTGTGAACTACTGGCTGCCTTTATAGCGTCAACCTCTAGCCACACGGATGCCGACTGCTTTTTATGTGTTTTCCTGAGTCATGGTGAAGGGAATCACATTTACGCATATGATGCCAAAATTGAAATTCAGACATTGACTGGCTTGTTCAAAGGAGACAAATGTCAAAGCCTAGTTGGAAAACCCAAGATATTTATCATTCAGGTAAGACTGATTTTGTTATAATCTTTTTTTTTTTTTAAGATTTTATTTATTTTTTTCATGAGAGAGACAGAGGCAGAGGTAGAGGCAGGCTCCCCGTTGAGCAAGAAGCCCAATGCGGGGCTTAATCCCAGGACCCTGGGATCATGTCCTGAGCGGAAGGCAGACGCTTAACCATCTGAGCCACCCAGGTGCCCGATTTTGTACAGTCTTAATTGTAAAGTCCATGGTTTTGTGCATGTGATTATAAAGAATTAAAGCCAATTTTGAAAGTAACTCTCCAATAATTGGAAAGGCCCCTTTGGCTTCCCAGCCAATCAGAGTTACAATTAATAGTAATTCCCATTAGTAGTAATTCCTTAACAAGGAATAAATGATAAAGATTTTCAGTTTATTAATAGACTAACATTTGAAAGGACTTAAAATAACCAGTGTGCCACAGTCCAGCCCGGCATTAGCTGGAGCTCCCTGAGGAAGGGTCTCTGGTGTTAGAGCGCTGTGCAGGGAGGCCAGTGGGCAGACTGCAGGCGAGTTCTGGTCCTAGCTTACTTCACCCTGTCACCTTTCCCTCCACCACACTGGTTTTAGGGATAAGATGTGTCTGGGCCCGAAGGATCTCATCTGGCACATCAGTAAGAAATCCAAACAGTGTTCTCGTGCTGCAGTTCTGTATTTCCATGAACATCACGGGGGCATGGCCACATTCCAGCTGCCACCAAGCCTTGAGGGGAGGGGGCAGGGGAGTCTCTGGGAAGTTGAGGATGATCCATGGTTTCCTGTTGGGACAGCTGCCTTGGAGTATCTGACACACATGGGTAGAGCTATAGTTCTAGAACTTAAGACAGGCAGCCTGGGTTGGAGAAGTACATTTGAGAGTAAGGAGGAGGTGAATGGTAATGGTAGCCATGGGTGTATATGAGTTTACCCATATCAAGTGTAGCTTGAAAAGTGAGTGCAAAACAGAACTGAGGGACAGCAGTGAGCAGAGGAAAGATGCTAAGGGAGACAGCCCAGCGGACAGGGGAAAAATCAGGGAAAATAATGACATGATTGCTTCGTGAAAAGGGGAGTGGCTAGGGCTGTCAGAGACAACAGAATTCGAAATAAATAGCAGGCTGCTATGCAGTGAAAGCCACAAAGGAGGAAAATGTTTCGCCAGGTTACTTCTCTGTGCCTCCGATTCTTCGTCTGTGAAAGGAGATAAAATAGCACCGCCTCATGATGTTACTGGGAGGATGGGCGACCTAACAGACGAGCACACTGGGAACAGTGCCCAGCACGTGCCAGCCCTCCGTAAAGGCTCACTCTCCAGCTCACTGCCTCTGAGCTGGCAGGTGAGGGCAGCACATTCTAGGGGTGTTATAGGCTAGATAGGAAGACAGTGGAAAATAAGTGCTGAAAAGAAGCCTGGGAATAGGAAATAAGATTAAAATCTCCCTGTAGAAATGGAACATCAGGGATCTTCTCTTTAACTGAAATCACTCATGACTTTTTTCTTTCAAAGCTTATAAGTCTTGGCAGCTCTTGCCCTTTTATTATTGGCGTAATAAATAAATAGATAGCTTGTAACTCATTAAGCATTTCAGAATGAGAGATGCATTTAAAATGCACTGTCAAATCTTCTTAGGTCACTGTATTAAGTGTACTAGGCCCACCAGAACAAAGTACACAGCCTGGGTGGCTTAAACAATAGAAATTCATTTTCTTACAGTTCCAGAGGTTAGCAGTCTGAGATCAGGGTATCAGTTCTCCTTGGCTTGGACGTGGCTGTCTTGTCCCTGTGCCTTCACACGGTCTCCTCTGTGCCCTAATCTAAGACACCAATTATGGTAGATTAAAATCATAGCAGACCTCATCTTACCATATCTCCAAATACAGTCACTTTTGAGATACTGAGGGTTAGGACTTCTATATATAAAGGGGGCGGGGGTGACAAAATTCAGCCATAATAGTCATTTAAGAGTAGAAATTAATGTCAGCCCATCTGCGAGTCAGGATTAGCAGGTAAGAATTTGAGACTTCACTCTAAAGTATAAGCGAAAAGAAAAGGGCACAGTAAAAGCTGTCTTCTCAGGTCACGTGGTGTCCTTTTGACAATTTATGGCAGCAGCTGGGTAAGCACAACCCAGTCTGGGCATATATTCCCAGATTGAATAGAAACACTAGGCAAAGACCACAGTTTTTAAAAGAAGGGGTGCATCTTTGGTCCTGCAGTGTGGCTGATCCATTAGAAACTTTTTTTTTTTTAAAGATTTTATTTATTTATTTGACAGAGATCACAACTAGGCAGAGAGGCAGGCAGAGAGAGAGGAGGAAGCAGAGCCCGATGTGGGGCTCTATCCAAGGACCCTGAGATCATGACCTGAGCCTAAGGCAGAGGCTTCAACCCACTGAGCCACCCAGGCGCCCCTGATCCATTAGAAACTTTAAAACGAGGCTTTCTCCAGAGCATACCTTTCAATCAACACAGTTTGGTGTACAGTTGAGGATGCCAATTTTTTGAAAACCTTAATTAGAAAAAAACCTAAGTGGGGAAAACCAGTCAGCTTTGTATGCTCCGAAACTCAATGGCATGGTTTCTGACGTACCTATAAAGCGACTTCTGTTGCTGCTGACGTGGTGGTGTCCGAAAGGACACACTGACTGCAACCCTGAAGCACTGGGAAGGAGAGCTTAGGTAAGACCAGAGAGTGGTTTTTCTCCTAGGCGTGTCGGGGAGACCAGCACGACGTGCCAGTCATTCCTTTGGACGTAGTGGATCATCGGACCGACGCACCGGAGGCCAACGTCACCCAGGTGGATGCAGCCTCCGTGCACACGCTGCCGGCTGGGGCTGACTTCCTCATGTGCTACTCTGTGGCAGAAGGTGGGTGGCTGTTCACTACCAACCAGAAGTGGGCCACAGTGATCTGATCCTGGTGCTCACAGTCTTAGAAGAAGAGATTTTTTTGATCACATGGCACAGGGTGATCTCAAATGTAGAGTGACTTACAGAAAAATCATTCCTGAGAACCGTGGCAGCTTACCAGTTATATTGAATATTAGCTGCCTGTTATCATGATGGTGTCATAGTGGTATTTGTGGAAAGCTTTGTTGAAAACACTTAGATGCTTGCTGTTCCTTGCTAGGGCAGCAAACTGTTTTTCTTTCCAATCTCGTGTCAGAATCACTGCCTGGCTACTGTGGTCTTGGGACTTTTCAGGAAACGAAGGAAACTACTTAGAACTAGCCCCATTTTTATAAAACTATATAAATTAATCCCTTTCCCATATGACACTAGTCAACAGAGAAAAGTTTTGAAACAGGAACATATCTTAAGTCTTTAAGAATTGTTGAGAACTTCTGTTTCTGTAGGGGTGCATTATAAACTCAAAGTAACCAAAAGCCAAAAATACTTGAGTGTCCTTTTCCTTCCTTTTAGGCTATTATTCTCATCGGGAAACTGTGAATGGCTCATGGTACATTCAAGATTTGTGTGAGATGCTGGGGAAATTCGGCTCCTCCTTAGAGTTCACAGAACTCCTCACTCTGGTGAACAGGAAAGTCTCTCAGCGCCGAGTGGACTTTTGCAAAGACCCAAATGCAATTGGAAAGAAGCAGGTTCCCTGCTTTGCCTCAATGCTAACTAAAAAGCTGCATTTCTTTCCAAAATCTAAATGATAGGGACTATTTTGTTTTATGTATCTATATTTAAAACATATTTTCCATCTTTTTATATAAATAAATACCACTACGTTGAAATTTATGATACAGCAATTTATAGTCTTAAAGGTTTAATGAGAACTTTAAAGAATAGTTCATATTGGTATTAGACATGGTGAAAGGGTTTTGATATATGTGAAATGAAATCCTCAGGGAATTACTATAAAAATCCACAAGGATTTGTAATACTTGATTTTTATAGTAAATCACAAGGTTACTCAAAATATCTGGCTGATTTAACTTGTATTTTGTTTTTTATAAAAGTTTTATAATGTTTTTAAAGGTTTTTGAAATCTAAGAATTAGTTGTTTTCCCTTAATAAAATATTTGAAATTCATATTTTAATTTTTCTAATTCACTTTCTTATTTAATTCAGAGTAGAATTTTACTTGGTCATACAAATTCATCTACATATGGATTTCCACTTTATTTTTTTTTAAATATTCTATTTATTTATTTGAGAGAGAGACAGCATGAGCAAGGAGAAGGTCAGAGGGAGAAGCAGACTCCCCCGTGGAGCTGGGAACCTGATGTGGGACTCGATCCGGGGACTTCAGGATCATGACCTGAGCTGAAGGCAGTTGCTTAACCAACAGAGCCACCCAGGCACCCCTGGATTTCCACTTTTTTAAAAAGATGTTATTTTTTATAGAGGCTGGGTGGCTCAGTGGGTTAAACTGCTGCCTTTGGCTCACCTCAGGCCATGATCCCCCACATCCGGCTCCCTGCAGGGGGCCTGCTTCTCCCTCTGCTTCTCTCCCTGTTTGTGCTTCCTCTCACTTTCTGTCAAATAAAGTCTTTCAAAAAAAGAAAAGATTTTATTTATTAGAGAGAAATGATGAGGGGGGCGTGGGGGTGGACACATGGAGAGGGAGAAGCAGACTCTCCACTGAGGAGGGAACCCAATATGGGGCTCAATCTCAGGACCCTGAGTTCATAACCTGAGCTGAAGGCACAGCTCACCCAACTGACCCACCCAGGAGCTGCCAGATTTATCACTTTTTATATAGGACTTCAACTCTAACATTTAAAAAACTAAATAAAAAAATAAAACCTTTATGGAAAGATATACCATGATCATGGATTGGAGGTTTAGTATTGTTAAAATGTCCATCCTGCCTAAACAATCAATTGACAGATTCAGTGTCATCCCTATCAAAATACCAATGGCATTTTTCACAGAACTAGAACAAAGAATCCTAAAATTTGTATGCAACCACACAAGACTCCAAATAGCCAAAGCCACCTTGAGAAGAACGAAGCTAGATGTATCATGCTTCCTGATTCCAAACTATGTTGCTATTCCAAAGCAATAATAATCCAAATAATATTATTTGGAATAATAATTCCAAAGCATGGTACTGGCACAAAAACAGATTAATGAAACAAAACAGGAAGCCCACAATCAAATAATCTTTGACAAAGATAGCAAGAACATACAATGGGAAAAAAAGACAGTCTCTTAAAGGAGCATCTGGGTGGCTCAGCTGGTTAAGTGTCCAACTCTTGGTTTCAGCTAAGGTCATGAGCATGGGATCTTGGGATTGACCCCCATGTTGGGCTCTGCTTAGCACACGGTGTGCTTCAGATTCTCTCTCCCTCTACCTCCATCTATCTCTCTCAAAGTCTTTAAGAAAAAACGAAGTCTTAAATAAATGGTGCTGAGAAACTAGAGAGCTACATGGAAAAGGAGGAAACTGGACCACTTCTTACACCATATATAAAAATAAAATCAAAGTGGACTGGAGACTTGAATGTGACAACTGAAACCATAAAACTAGAGGAAAATACAGGCAGAAAGCTCTTGCACATTTGGTCTGAGTTCCTGCTCCCAGCCAAGGGCAACAAAAGCAAAAACAAATAGGACTATATCAGATTAAGCAGCTTTTACACAACAAAGGAAGCCAACAAAACAAAAGGCAACCTACTGAATGGGAGAAGATCAAGTCATACACCTGATAAAGGGTTAATATTGACATTATATAAAGAACTCATTCAACTCACCACCAAACAAAACCCAATCCGAATAAAAAATGGCTAGAGGACCTGAACAGACATTCTTCCAAAGGAGACATACAAATGGCCAACAGACACATGAAAAGATGCTCAACACCACTCATGGGGAAATGCAAATCAGCCACAATAAGCTATCGCCTCCCAACAGTCAGCATGTTCTAATAATAAAAAAAAAAAACCAAGCGCTGGTCAGGATGTAGAGGAAAGGCAATGCTTGTGCACTGCTGGTGGGAATGTAAATTGGTGCAGCCACTATGAAAAACAGCATGGAGTCCCCTCAAAAAGTGAAAAATATTAATACCATACGATCCAGTAATTCTCCTACTAGAATTACCAAAGAACACAAAACCACTAATTCAAAACAATATATGTATCTAATCACTGCAGAATTATTTATAATTTGCTAAACTATAGAAGCAACCCAAGTGTCCCTCAAGAGATAAATGGATAAAGAAGATATGTACAGGCATATCTCATCTTCTCATGCTTTGCAGGTTTGTGTTTAACCAACCGAAGGTCTGTGGCAGCTCTACACTAAGCAAGCCTATTGGCACCATTTTCCCAAAAGTATTCACTCATCTTGTGTGTCTCATTATTTTGGTAATTCTCATAGGTCAGACTTTTTTACTGTATTTGTTTTGGTGATCTGTGATCTCTGAGTTTACTGTTATAATGGTTTGGGAGCGCCATGAATAACACCTATATATGACAGCAACTTATTAAATGTGTGTGTTCTCATTGCTCCACTGACTAGCCATTCTCTCCCCTCCTCGGGCTTCCCTACTTCCTGACCCACAACAATTCTGAAAGTAGAGGCCACTGTAGGATTAATAATAGGCCTAAGTGTTCAGGTGAAGGGAAGAGTCTAGATTTCTCACTTTAACTCAAAGGGTAGAAATAATGAAGCTTGGTCAGGAAGGCATGTTAAAAGCCAAGATGGGCCAAAAACAAGTCCTCCTGGGCCACACAGCCAAGTTGTGAATGCAAGGACAAAGTTCTCAAAGGAAATGACAGTAAATACGGGAGCTATAAGAAAGTGGAACGGCCTTACTGCTGATAGAAAGTTTGAGTAATATGGACAGAAGATCAAACCCACCACAGCATTCCCTTAAGCCAGCATAAGCGGAATCCAGAGCAAGACTGTAACTCTCTTCACTTCTGTGAAGGCTGAGAGAAGTGAGAAACCTGCCAAAGAGAAGGCAGAAGCTAGCAGCGGCTGGCTGGTTCTGAGGTTTAAGGAAAGAAGCCATCTCCATTACATAAAAGTGCAAGATGAAGCAGCAGGTGCTGATGGAGAAGCTGACAGTTTTCCAGAACATCTAGCTCAGATGATTCATGAAGGTGACCACACAACAGATTTTCAGTGTAGATGAAACAGTCCTCTTGCACGAAGATGCACTCTCGGACTTCCATAGCTAGACAGGAGACGTCAGTGCGCCTGACTTCAAAGCTTCAAAGACAGGCTAACTCTTGTGAGGGGCTGACGAAGCTGGTTACCATTCGGAAAACCCCAGCTAGGGCCCTTCAGAATCATGCTAACTCTACCCTTCCTGAGCCCCGTAAATGGAACAACAAAGCCTGAGTGATAGCACAGCTGTCTACAAAATGGTTTCCTGGATATTTAAGACCACTTTTGAGACCGACTGCTAAAAAAAAAAAAAATAGAAGATTCTTTTCAAACTATTACTGCTCACTGACAATGGACCTGGTCACCCAAAGCTCTTACGGAGATGCACAGTGAGATTAAGGTCTTCAATTCGGCTAACACAACGTTCATTCTGCAGCCCATGGATCAAGGAGTCCTTTCAACTTTCAAGTCTTAATATTTAAGACGTACATTTCGTTAAGGCTGTAGCTGCCATAGACAGTGACTCCTCCGACGGATCCGGGCAAAGTCAACTGCGAACCCTCGGGAAGGACTCTCCATTCCGGATGCCGCGAGAACACGGGAAGGACTCTCCATTCCGGATGCCGTGAGAACACGTGTGCCTCATGGCAAGAAGTCAAAATATTAACATCAACAGGACTTTGGGAGAAACTGATTCCCGCCCATAAGGATGACCAATACAGAGCCAAGACCCAGTTCAGGACTCCCTTGCCCCTCCCATGTTATATCCCCACCTGACATGCTTCCCCTTGGTTCCAAATTCTACCCAAAAGGCAAGGCCCACCTTTCCCAAGTAGTTTCTCTGAACTCTGATCTAATCGTACTGATGCTCTGGTCTCCCTGGGAATAGAGGTCCAAGGCAGAACATATTCTAAGGACTCGTCATAATGCTTAACCTGGTGATATTCGTTATAAAAACGTACTAGTGCATCCTCTTAGTTTAGTTATGACGCCAATATGGTAGTGATTCAAAATCTCCATGTTTCAAGGCACTGACACACACAGCAAGTGGTCACCGTGCGCCACTCCAGTTTGGGTACAGGAAGTTTGAATCTGATTTGACTGAAAGACAAACTCTGAAAACACTGGGAGCTTTGGGGTGTTGGGTTTTTTTAATAGCAAATCTCTAATATCAGGTTATCACCATCACCCTTTCTGGCCCACAGGCCCTGAAATCCTGGACAATGGACCAAATACTATTAGTTGTAAATGCATGAAGATTTATCATCTTCTCTGAGTAGGTGCTGAAACCTGGCTCTTGGGCTAACTAGCCTCTCCGTGCCTCTATTTCCTTATTATGAAACTGGGATTAAAAACAGCTACTCTCATAGGATTATAGGATTACAAATAACATATATGTAAAAGCTTGCACCAGTACTTGACAGCATATAAATGGTATCTATCTCAGTAGATGTTACTTAAAATGAAATGTTTCAAATGACATTTTATGATAATTTTAGCTATATTTAATGATCAAGGTCTTGGAACAATCATGTATTTAAAAATAAATTAATGACAAGATAATCCTAAAGGAAGCCGAAGAATGAGAGTGAATTCCACGCACCCTGACCATTCCCCCTCCGCAGGGAGAATGAATACAATGTCCGAGGACGAGGATGCTTAGCTCAAGTTCCAAGCCCCAGCCCCAGCCCCTCTGACTTGGACTGACTCAGCCAAGCTCCTTCTGGCATTAATCCCCGAAAAGTCATGTGAATTCACAAAACAAAAATCTCAAGTGAGAACTTCAAAGAATACCTGTGTTTTTGCAAGCATTTTTTTTAATTGACAAAAGACACTGAAACAATAAAATTCAAAGGAACTATGGGACTCAAAAAGTTCCAGTTTCTAGGTTGCGGAATCAACACACACTGGAAAAATTCAATGACATTTAAAAATCTAAGATTAATTCTTCTCATTGATTTCCTCTCCTTGCATTCGCAAACAGAGGGAGTGGCGCACCTCTTTCAGGGATTCCGTAGCCTGTCAACGGGAAAAAGAAAAAAGTACGTGATCAAAGAGAACGAGAAACAGCATTACTGCAGGAGAGGAATTCTATAAATTTAAATGCATCCTTAGGTTAATAAATCTATTGAAACTACTAATGGCAAATGTCTACATTTCTGAAAAAAGGAGTTTAAGGCTTCTAATATATCCTTCAAGTTCTTGCTGTTTGCTGTTCCTTTTATATTGTTTTTTCTAGTTCTTATTTGAAAAGAAAAACACTGGGACCAATCATTCTCCCTTCTTCCTCTATGTTACTGCCTTAAAAGAATACTTCATAGGTGCTATTTTTTTTTTTTAAGATGTTATTTATTTATTTGAGAGACAGAGAGAGAGAGGACAAGCAGAGGGAACACCAGGCGGAGGGAGAAGGCTGCAGGCTCCCCAGTGAGCAGGGAGCCTGATGCGGGGCTCGATCTCAGGACCCTGAGATCATGACCTGAGCCCAAGGCAGACGCTTAACCCACTGAGCCACCCAGGCGCCCTCATAGGTGCTACTTTAAATCTTAAATGCCCAGGACTATCAACCAGTGGGAAGAACATCCATCCCTTAGCCTCCTTGGATTATATCATTCAAATGTAAGAGAACCCACTAATTAAAAATATTATATTTTTCTTAAGCAGTGATTTTAGAAAATTTTAAAAATTGTTAAAGGTTTTATCATCCCCAACTCTTGGATTACAAGTTGAATTCTAAAACTTGTTTTTTTAATTTGAGAGATGGGTAGTTTAGAACATTACAGGTAACAAGAGACATTATGAATATTGGCGATTAAAGGAGCATGCATTTATCAATGGAAGAGATTTTTACTGAAACTTTTTTCTTGTAAAATTACTAAGAAAAATTAAAAATCTAGTTAATGTATTAAGAAGCGTGTGGCATCTGAGTCAAGCTAATGAGTCCACTGGAAGGCCAGAGTAAAAGCTGCCTGAGATACAGATTATGTGGAAGACCCTCAGAGCACAGGCTCCAGAGTCAGGCTGGTGGGTTCATAGCCTTGTCTCCCCACTTTCTAACAGTGTAATACCTGGGCAAGTAACTAAGCACCTCCCTTTTCTCACCAGAAAGATGGAAAAGATGAAATGAGGAATCCATGTTGACTCTCTTATTTTTAAGGAGAAGTTATAAATACCTTTAAAAAGCTTAACATGTTTTACCGGTGTTCATCTTCCTAAAAGTCTACTTTCTTTTATGTTCTTAAAAGTTGGGCTTGAGGGGTGCCTGCCTGGCTCAGTTGGTTGAGCTTCCAACTCTGATTTCGGCTCAGGTCATGATCTCAGGGTTGTGAGATCCAGCCCCACATCAGGCTCTGTGCTGGGCATGGAGCCTGCTTAAGATTCTCTCCCTCTCCCTGTGCCTCTGCGGGGGAGAAGAAAAAAGTTGAGCTAGATATTGGACAGTTTTCTTTAAAAACACACTCAGAATGTAAATTGAAATCAGAAATAGAAATAGAAATAAGAAATAAGAACTGCTACTGGAAACTATTATTTTACTATCTCAAAGTCATTTAAGACATTTCCCCCCACACACATTAAAAGACATCCCCATGCAGAATATGGGAGTCAAAACCAAAACTGTAGGATGTGAAATTAGCATCACACACTGTTTCACTGAGCATCAACTGAAACATCAACTATTTCACTGAGCAAAGCAGAGTACACAGAAGTCTATCGAGGACCAAGCCTGAACTTGGGGATTTCCCCGATACTATGTTCTAGCTCCCAAAGAGCCCCAACAGGACCAGTTACAAGAGGTCGTATTTCCAACACGGTACCTTAGCAAGATCTTCTTTTAACTTGTTGTACTGCACCACATCAAAATGTTGTTTCTTTGATTTCTTATGGAAGAAGTGCAGAAACTGCCTCCTTTTAACAGCTGAGTAAGTATAATCCTAAAAAGAAAAAAGGGCGGGGGGAGAACATGTTTTAAATGAACATAATGTCTCTGTAAGAAAGACACTTGCCTTAGCAACACTAAAGCAAAAGAAGGCAGATGAGTAAAATATTTGCAGTGGCCAACAGAGGAAGCATAAGGCAACACAAGGAAAACATTTCATCTTGCTTGAGATCAGTAGCTGTTCTCAAAAGCAAGCAAGCTGGGAAGAGGAATCACACATATTGGGATAGGAAGGAGAAAAAGAAAACTGTTTTGGCAAAATAATCATGCAATGAAAGCTAAAGTTACTGAGTGTTTTTTGCAATACGTATTCAATTTTATTTCTAAAGACACAGAACACAATTTGATGTGTTTATCTCCATGGAGAAATTATTGAGTTGTACTATTTATTTCCCTATAGAGGTTACTGGTTTTCTGTGCTGTATATGTGCTATCCTTGTGAAAAACAACAATAGAATTTATCAGCTTATACAGACCCAGAGAGCAATTCAGTAAATAAAAAAGGTTTTATTGCTCATTACTTCAGTTGGATATGGAATTATTTGCAAAACATGTTCTAACTTACCATTTTCCTAACAAACTACTCACCTGGCGAGTGACGATAAAGTATGCAAAAAAGACCATGGAATTTGCAAATGTGATGAAGTATGTCACCGGTTCCATGATATCCCAGGAGTACACCCACCAAGTGAGCCAGGCCAACGCCCCGCCCTGAACGGACAGCAAGGCTAACCCGGTCCACAGAAGTCCACTGGTTTTGGCTTCTGAACGAGCTTCGATGCCAGCTTTTATCTAAGGGGCAAAACCAGCCTGGTTCAGCTTACAGGGTACCCACTCACAGAGAAAGAAAAGAAGGAACAAAAGTAAAGTAATACCTATCTGCATTATATTAACGAGGTCTGATTTAGGGACAAGTTATGAAACAGACACATTCGTGAATGATCACTTATTTCCAATTCAGTTCATTAAATGAGCCATTTTTTAAAATATAAAGGTAATACCTGCTTGTGGGGAGAAAAAATTAAGGAAGGGTATACAATGGAAAACTCAAGACGCTGTCCTCTGAAGCCTGAAATGATAGGCCTATCTATTCTCTCTGACCCAGCAACTCCACTTCTAGCAATGCGTCCTGTAGGTAGCCTTGCTCACACATGGTCCATTTCAGGTGCTCAAGAGTAAAAGACTAACACTTGTGCCTACATCTACTGAGCTATTATGCAGCAGTATCGAGGAAACTATGTACCCGTGCAGAGATCCTTCTATACACTGTTGGTGAAAAAGGGGAAGGGAGAACAGTATATAACAGTGTATGCCCTTTTCTGAAAAAGGGAACAAAATAATGTATTTGACTTGTATATACACAGATGAAGAAAATCTAAAATGATCCACGGGTGTGGGGATATGGCAGTAGGAAGAAAACTTTCCATTGGCACCTTTCCTGATTTTCAAATCTTAATACGAGTAAATATATCACCAACTTTTTAAAAAAGTGAAAAATAAAAATGTGGGTACACACAATCCAACAAATAAAATTTCAAAGTCCCTTGCTCTGCCATCTCCTAGGTATCCTTAGGACGATACTATTAAAAAAGTTTCTTTTATTTCCAGAAACTTCCTATTCAGATACGAAGATACGCAGAAGACACCCATCCAGTTTTAAAAGTCAGAGGGGATCGGAGGTTTAGGAGACGCCGTTTTTTCCCTTAAAACAGACTCGGACCCTGCCTCCCAAAAAAAGTTATTATTTTTTCCCCTCCATCAGTGATTTACTTCGGATGTCAGGAGGCCATTGCTAACTTTCCAGCTGTCTGTACGGTAAGCAGAGCTGGGGCCACGGGCCTGTTCTCCAAAAAAGAAACCGGAATCCTGCAGCTGGTACACCCAGGCCCATCTGATCCTCATTCACAGAGACAGCGCGGCCAGCGGTGGAAGGCGACATGCACACTGTCCAAGAGCCGCCACGCACTAGCTCTGCACCTTCGCTGTCTCTGCGACTGAGTTGTAACAGTACACACAGGCTCACTGTGAGGACCGAAGGACAAAGCGAGCCTATGTAGGGCGTTCCCCCAAAACGTTCACTTAGCAAGTGCTCAATCAACAGTACTATTTTCAAAGAGCCTCAACAGTGATGCTTCCTAACCTGTTCGAGAGGCTGCAGCTGTCCCTTCAGGTGGTCAATTCTCTCCAGTAAGTGGTGCTCTCTCTTTTTCTGAAACTCTTCTAAGTGCAAAGCCGTGAACAGTCTGTGAACCAAGGACTTCACATTGTCCATCTCTGCAGCATGCTCCATACTCAGTTGCTCTGAGAGAAGACACAAAGGACACGTAAGGCAGTCCCCACACCCCTTCCTCCAGGCTCTCGGAGTCCAGGGAGCCCAACCTGCGTGCCCGTGGCTGGCGGCCTGGGCGCTCCAAGCCCTAGGGAGACATCTGGGATTGGCCTTTCTTCTTGTCTCAGGTGATCTGTCCCTCCCACAGAAACAAAGCCAGGAATGATAAATTACTAGACAGTAGGCTTAAACTTCATTATGTTTTTTGTCTTTTTTTTCTTTTGTAATATGACTTTACTGTTTCTTTAAAAATCTTCATACAGGAAAAGGTAGCCATCTATCAGAATTCAGGTGCATGCCTCACCTTGTTTGTAACACTTTAGAGTTTATGGGTTCATTTTGTCATTGTTTCAAGTTTTTATTTAAATTCTAGTTACTTAACATCTAGTATAATACTGGTTACAGGAGTAGAATTTAGTGATTCGTCACTTATGTACAACCCCCAGTGCTCATCACAAGTGCTCTCCATATGGTTATTTTTACACCTGACTTCAACCCAAGATCCCTCTCCCCTTAGATCCCAGCCATCTACCCAAAAATTACTTTAGGATGCACAGGGAGGGAACCTGGTATACAAACATGTAAATGAAAGTATAATATGTATAATATACATTTTGAAAAGCAATTAAAGTATAAGTTCTTTTCAGTAAGATGTAGGTCTGAAAGGAGGTTCACACTGAGAAGAAAGGAAGTCAGTTTCTAAGTTATTAACAAAGTTCTTTTGCTTACAGATTTCTCTTAATCCTTCTGCCTCTTTGGATCAATAAACTCCCACAAACTTCCACAAACAAACTGGGTTGTAGTGCTCCTTTCCTGAGGACCATAACTGTTGCCCAGCACTACAGGAAAACTGGGGCGGAGGGCAGGGTGCGAGGCGGGTAGGATCTGCCAGGCCAGTCATGCACACCTGCTGCCCGGGGAGGCTTAGGACCCCAGGTTAACGACTAGCTCTGTGAGCCTCCAGTGCCAGCAGGGCTCCAGTCATTTCCCTTTTATCTCCACACACTTCCTCCAAGACAATATCCTGGTCTTTAATCCCTTCTACATTCCAGGCTACAGCTGCCAGGAAGAAGTGAGAAGTCGAAGTTCCCTTCTAGGCTTCTGAGATTTGTAGAACAGTCAGAGCCCTTTTGTTTTGATGGGAAATGTAATGCTATTTTAAAAGTCTAAAAAAAAAAAATTAAAGGTCTACATATAGAAGAAAGGTACAGATGGGACACAATTCTGTCCCTAGCTGTGGAGTGTATCCAGGACAGACAAAGCCAGACGCTAAAGGGATCAGGATAGATTTTAATCAGTAACCACTGCAATGAGGGAGAGGATCCAGGGTGAACTGAGCTCAGACTTCTGTTTGTGCAGAGGTGGCTGGTGTTTTCAGGGACGCGGTGAAGGGGGGACGTCAGGGGCTTAAGCAGAGTCAGGGAAGGGGAAATCTACAAAAATTGGGTGTGAAGGTTGTTGGTTAATGTGACTAATGTTTGTGTTGTTGATGAGCACTTAGGCGGAAGAGAAACCAATAGAGGGCCCCGTGCAAGTCCGAGCAAGGCAGCGAGCGACCCAGCTGGCAGAGACAGCAAGAGTTCCCTCCCTGGACGTCAGCGTTTCAAAAAGGAGTTTCTCAGGTCCTTGAGATGACAGTTCTTGATGGTAGAAGCTGTACACTTCAAAGCCATCGAGAAAGGATTTATAACTGCAAGCTTTCCCAAGTAACTGCTATAGGAGGGGGTTCAGGGACCTGTCTGCCGATCACCAGGTTTTCCCTGAACAAACAGGAAGTTCTCCTGACAGTGTTGCACTTTCCCAGGCAAGGATTTTAGGAGGGATGTGGTCTAATCCTAGGGATAGGGCCTTGAGCTGCAGAAGCCATGCGGGTGTCTGTTCAAGTCTCTTAGGGGCAGGAAGTGAACAAAATCATTTGTGTGGAGAATCTGCAATCTTTTTTCTAGGTCAAGGCTGAGGTCTAGTCAAGAAGAGGGCTCAGAGGCGCCCGTCTCAAGTATGGTCAAAGAGAGGGTCTTTGTTATGTGACAAGAAATGCTTATCTGAGTTCAGTGACAAGCTATCGTCTTTCAGAAATGGCAAAATTTGTATGTTGTATTACCAATTCAAACATTTCTCTAAATAAATAAACATTTGTCTGTGTTATCGCCTAACAAAAAACCAGAAGCTGCTTATTCCTTTTAGAGGTGTCTTCAGTGTGGATTTCATTTTCATATCCTAAATTTTCAAATCTAACTTGGCCAATGCTTTTAGAAAAGACAGAGTTTAAATACATTTTTTAACTCTAAATTTATAATTTTACAAACTGAGTTTTCTTTTTTTTTTTTAAGATTTTATTTATTTATTTGACAGAGATCACAAGTAGGCAGAGAGGCAGGCAGAGAGAGAGGAGGAAGCAGGCTCCCTGCTGAGCAGAGAGCCCGATGCGGGGCTCCATCCCAGGACCCTGAGATCATGACCTGAGCTGAAGGCAGAGGCTTTAACCCACTGAGCCACCCAGGCGCCCCTACAAACTGAATTTTCTATCAGTCCAGTATAATTCCTGTCATCTTTCTTCTGACTGTATCTCCTGTGCCTGTTAGCTGACTTCCCTCTGTGAGACTCAGTCAGTCCGACTTGGTGTTCAGCGAGGAACCTGGTAAACCTGAGGCCAGAGAGGTGTGGGTGGCACCCAGAGCGCAATCCCAGCAAACCACCCCTCCCGGGGCGGGGAGAAGGCTCTCCTCCCAAACTGGCAGGAGGGAGGCCTCAGTTTAGTCCCCGGGGACCTAAGGCTTGTGATATGTTGGGGCTTGCAGGAGAGGAAGTCAAGTAGAACAAAGAGATACCCTTAAAAAAAAAAAAAAAATCACTTATTTCCACTTGTTTCCTCAAATACTCAATCCAGAGAAAGGAAGCAGAAGGCCTTCCAGAGTACTGGGGACTCACTGAACAGGAACTTTCTACCTTCACAGGGATTTCCATTTCTGTATTTCCCAACTTCCACCATTCTTGTCCCTTTGAGGTTAAATACTGCCCTGATTTTTAAGAAGAATTAATAGGAGAAGAAAGTTCACAGCTGTTGAAAGGACAGATTCATTTTAATTTCTCTATATTTGTGTTTGAAAATTCCGTAAAATTTTCAAACACACAAAATTTAAAAATATATTTTTCTCTTCAAGGGATCTTCAAAGAAGTGGCTGACACCAACTCTGGGGTACAAGATCAGCCTGGATCACCTTACACCAGAAAATAAGAAAAAGCTTGAAATAAAAATGGCGGCAAGTCACAAGATATGGGAGCCGTGGTGTTCAACTGTACCAGTTAACCACTAGTGGGAGCCCCCTTAAGTTCCTTGGGACTTACTCCCATTTCTTCATTGTTAGCATTTATTCCTTTTTAATCTAAATCCCCTCCCCTCCCCATGCCCTTCTCATCCGCACCTACTGAGAATTCTTGGCTGAGGCAGAATTGGGAGAATCTTGCTGCAAGAGGACTTTTGGATTCCCGCAGCCCTCCCCCACATTTACCAGTTAACACTGAGCATCCTAACTATGAACAAGAGCCTTCCCTTATTTATTGATCTATTTATTTTGTCATCTATTTATTAAGGCACAGACTTACTAATTCCTTCCTGCTGCAGTCTTTGGTCACAGCTTACTGGGAACAGAAGCCTCCGGAGCCAAGAGCGGCAGGAACACTTAAACATAAATGGTGATTTGCCTGAGGCTCGGCGGAACCGGTTAGGTTAGAGAACAAAAACACATTCGTGAGTTTTACCTCCAGGAGCCCTACCAGGTTCTCACAGTGAAGGTCAGAGATCACACATAACTTGGTGCTTGGATCAGGGAGAGGGGAAAAGTAACCATTCTGAATCAGCCCCCAGCATAACTTTGTCCACAGCAAGGAAACAGCTTCACCAGATCCTTATCTGGCTTGGGAGAAGGTCAGCCAGCTGACTGCAGCCCCCCTCCAGCCTTCCCATCTCTCATTGGGGAGGGAAAATAAAAAGGCTAAGAAACTCTTCTCAAGGTTGCAGCCCAGGAATTCTGGCTAATACAACACCCACAATTCAACATAGGTTTATAGGATACTTCTTCCCTTACCCGCAAGACCTTACGACTACATCACCAGGCCTGCTCTTTTTTTATTTTTAAGATTTTATTTATTTATTTGGCAGACAGAGATCACAAGCAGGCAGAAAGGCAGGCAGAGAGAGAGGAGGAAGCAGGCTCCCCGCTGAGCAGAGAGCCCGATGTGGGGCTCGATCCCAGGACCCTGGGATCATGACCTGAGCCGAAGGCAGAGGCTTTAACCCCCTGAGCCACCCAGGCGCCCCACCAGGCCTGCTCTTCTGTGCAAGACGCAGACTCCAAAAAAGAATTTCCAGGGAAATCCAGAGACAACAGGGAAGAGAAAAACAAGGGCACTAGAAGAAACTCAAGTCTCTGATACCTACCACTCCTGCAAACAGCAAGCAGCCTCTTCGTCGGACACAGATATAATATACCTCACATCAAACACCTACTTGCTTCAGCGTCTACTACCCAACACATCACGCCCAACTTTCAACAAATAAGTATATGGCAAGGGAAAAAAAAAGCAAGAAGGCGTAATATATTCAAATTGCAAAAAATCAAAGATAAAGAAAAAAACCTTGAAAGGAACCAGAGGAAAGAATGCCTTACCTACCGAAGAACACAAAAATTATACCTGACTCCTGGAGACGACACCAGCCAGGAGAAGACAGAGGAAAAACTCACCGCTGAGAGTGATAAAATTTCAATTTCATGTCTTAGGACCTACACTTTACCATTTACCAAGGTCAGAACAACTTGACAAAACCTCAAAGCAGGGTCTGCTTCTGCCCTCAGCACATGCTGTACATTTGCTTTGTTAAAGAACACAACCCAGGGGCACCTGGGTGGCTCAGTCAGTTAAGCAGCTGGCTTCAGCTCAGGTCATAATCCCAGGGTCCAGGGGTTGAGCCCCGCATCAAGCTCTCTGCTCAGCGGGGAGCCTGCTTCCCTTCCTCTCCCTCTGCCTCTCTGCCTGCTACTCTCCCTGCTTGTGCTGTCAAATAAATAGAATCTTTAAAAAAAAAAAAAAAGGGGCACCTGGGTGGCTCAGTGGGTTAGGCCTCTGCCTTCGGCTCAGGTCATGATCCCAGGGTCACGGGATCGAGCCCTACATCGGGCTTTCTGCTCGGCAGCAAGCCTGCTTCCCCCTCCCTCTCTCCACCTGCCTCTCTGCCTACTTGTGGTCTCTGTCAAATAGATGAAATCATAAAAAAAAAAAAAAGACAACCCCAAAAGAGCATTTTCAACTCCAAAGAAAAAGGAAGAAACTTCCCTGGTTCACATAGGATTAAAGTCCAACAGCTCTGACTATACTAGAAACTTAATGTCAGCAACTTTCTGAAATGTCCTTTGTCTAATGACCTGTAACTTTTTATGCAAAAAAATGTAAATAACCTGCACCAAATGTCCTTTGACACAGCACCATCTGCTTTGTGAAGACTGCATATCCTGGGCAGCTGCCTAACCTGGACTCCAATACAATCCTCCTCCTTCTAGAAATTCTAAAAAGTGTGTTCATTTTATGTCAATGTGAGGGGGAAAAAACACAAACCTAGAATTCTGTATCCCACCCAATTATTCTGCAAAAGTGGAGAAATGAAGACTTTCTCAAACAAAAGTTGAGAACAAAAAATGGGGCCAGTAGCCCTGCCTAGTGAAAACTGTTAAAAGTAAAGGGAGGACAATGATGCAAGGTCGGAAACCCAGATCTACGTAAATAAAGGAACTATGCTAAAAAGGAAGTAAGGGAAAACAAAATTAAAACTTATATTTCCTTTCACTTATTAATTGATCTAACAACAGTCTGTTCAAAGTAATACCAGCAAAAAGGTATCTAATGCTTATATGTACATGTATCATATATCAACAAGTGGAATTTGGAAATTAAAACATGTTACCATTTATATCAGCACCTAAAAAACTGAAATAGCTATGATCAAGATCCTTATAAGGAAAACTATAAAACTCTGGTGAAAGACATCAAAGAAGAACTAAGTAAATGGAGAGATGTTCATGGGAAGCAAGACTCAACACTAACAAGACTATCAGTTCTTCCCAAATTTATCTATACATTCAACACAGTCCCAATCAAGATCCCAGGAAGATACTTTGCTGATGTCAACAAACTGATTCTAAAGTTTACATTGGAAGTCAAAAGACCTAGACTAGCCAACTTGGTATGGAAGAAGAATGAAGTCAGAGAACTGACTCCACTCAATTGCAAGACTTACCATAAAGCTACAGTGGTCAAGAGAGCCTGGTATTGGTAAAAGAATACACCAGGAGATCAATGAAATTGAACAGAGAGCCCAGAAACAGACTTACATAGAGTCAACTGATCTTCAACAAAAGAGCAAAGGCAATACAGTAGAGCAAAGACAGTCTTTTCAACAAATGGTGCTGGGAGAATTAGACATTCATATGCAAAAACAAACAGAAAGAAAGAATCTAAATTCAAACCTTATACCCTCTAAAAAAATTAACTCAAAATGGATCATAGACTTAAATGTAAAATGCAAAACTGTACAACTCCTAGAATATAGGAGAAAACCTAGATGACTCTGGGTATAAGGATGACTTGTTATATACACCAAAGGTATAGTCCATGAAAGGAATAAATAATATACTGGGCTTCATTAAAACTAAAATGTCGGCTCCACAAAAGACAATGCCAACAGAATGAGAAGACAAGCTACAGATTGGGAAAAAAAATATTTGCAAGGGAGAGATCTGATAATGAACTGTTACCTAAAATGTGCAAAACCTGGGCACCTGGGTGGCTCAGTGGGTTAAGCCTCTGACTTCAGCTCAGGTCATGAACTCAGGGTCCTGGGATCGAGCACCACATTGGGCTCTCTGCTCAGCGGGGAGCCTGCTTCCCCCTTTCTCTCTGCCTGCCTCTCTGCCTACTTGTGACCTCTGTCAAATAAATAAAATCTTTAAAAATAAATGTAAAAAATAAAATATGCAAAACCATCTTAAATCAACAAAAAAATGGACAACCTGCTTTAAAAAACGACCCAAAGGGGACGCCTGGGTGGCTCAGTTGGTTGGACGACTGCCTTCGGCTCAGGTCATGATCCCGGAGACCCGGGATCGAGTCCCGCATCGGGCTCCCAGCTCCACGGGGAGTCTGCTTCTCCCTCTGACCTTCTCCTCGCTCATGCTCTCTCACTGCCTCTCTCTCAAATAAATAAATAAAATCTTTAAAAAAAAAAAACAAAAAACGACCCAAAGACTTGAAGAGACACCTCACCAAAGAATACAGTAAGCATCTGAAGTCGTATGCCATTAAGCAAGTACATTTAAAAAAAACAAGCTATTACACACCTATTAGAATGGCCAAAATCCCAAACACCGACGACCTAAAAGCTGTCAAGGATGTGGAGCAGCAGGAACTCTCACTCACTGCTGATGGGCGTGCAAAATGGTACAACCACTTTGGAAGAAAGTTTGCCAGTTTCTTACAAAACTAAACATACTCTCAACATACAAGCCAGCACTCATGCTCCTTGGTATTTACCCAAATGCATCAAAAACTGATGTCCACACAAAAATCTACAAATGCTACATACTGTATGATACCAACTATCTGACATTCAGAAAAAGGCAAAACTATGGAGCCAGTAAACACTTCAGTGGTTGCCGGTGGTTGGGGGGTGGTGGGTGGGACGGATCAGGCAGATCACAGAGGACTTTTGGGTAGTGGAATTACTCTGTGTGACCCTACAATGGTGGATATATGTCAGTAGACATTTATCAGAACCCTAATGTCAACTACGAACTTTGAGTAATAATGATGGGCCAGTGCAGGTTCATGGATTGTACAACAAATGTAGTGCCTGACAGTGAGGG
Organism: Mellivora capensis; assembly: GCA_004024625.1. NCBI lineage: Eukaryota > Metazoa > Chordata > Mammalia > Carnivora > Mustelidae > Mellivora > Mellivora capensis. The sequence goes on along the minus strand of PISX010006558.1, from coordinate 3,222 downwards.
AGGCTATGGGGAACTGTATCCTATCTGTTCAATCTTCCTATGAACCTACTAAAACTACTCTGAAAAAAACAAGCCTGTTTTTGAAGAAAGAGTTAAGCACTATATGATACACACATGGATTCATGATTTTCAGGCCCACTTCTTCTTAATCCAATAATGTCAGCTTAAGCATTCAAGATCCTAATGTGAAGTCTTATAAGTGTAAAAAAAGATACGACACTAAAAGGCCTTGCTGGGCAACTGCTACTCATCATTCGTACCCCCCCAAGAAAAGCGTAAACATCAGTTCTCCAAAGCATCCTTGGTGATTTGGTCAATTAAGAAGGTTCTTAAGCTTGCTCCCTGTAAAAGCCCCACAACTAAAGGGAAATGTTAAGATAACTGCCTAGTGGGCACCTGGGTGGCTCAGTTGGTTAAGCAGCTGCCTTCAGCTCAGGTCATGATTCCAAGGTCCTGGGATCGAGCCCCGTGTCGGGCTCCCTGCTCAGCAGAGAGCCTGCTTCTCTCTCTCCCTCTGCCTGCCACTCTGCTTACTTGTACTCTCTAACTCTCTGTCAACTAAATTTAAAAAATCTTAGGAAAAAAAAAAAAAAGATAGTTGTCTAACTGTGTCTCTTACCTTTCTTGGGGCACTGTACGTCATATGTTATTTTGTTAATGACAAGCTTAAAATCATTCATTAGCAAAATATCCATCAAGGTCGAAGCTGGAATTTCACTGCCATCTGAAAGAAAAAAAATATAAAAAATAAGTCCTTGTTTTAAACAGTGTTTAGAACCATTTTCTAACATACAGAAAAATATTTACTAACTCAGGTTTTTATAATACAGGAGTGGACATTTTCATGGGCCAGGGCTCTCCAATCCCCAATACTGTTCCCACGTTGAGGAACTCCCTTCCTGCTCTACCTCCCATTACACTGCACCAAAGAGAGCAGGCAGGGGCTCCCTCTCCCACGCTGTTAGTGGGCCTGGGGTCTAGGCAGATGTTCCTGGTGAGACTGTATCTGCAGAAGGTCAGGCTAAGCTTGGGGGCAGGGGCAGGGACGGACTCTTCATAGCAAAGCCAGAGCAGGGGAGGTGACACTTTGAGGGGGCAGTGAGGGTGCAGGTGTCAGCAGCAGAGCCCATCGGGTGGATCCTAGGCTAACCTGGTCTTTGGTCTGTCCTCCCTTAGTTCCTGCCTTCTTCTGAGCCTGGCTTTCTGTCTATTCCAATCTCCAGAGCCTACTGACAGGCTCTGAGGCTCAGCCAGAGTCCTTATCTGCTGCTGGTAGCTAAGCCCCTGACTGGCATGTGCAAGGCACACAAGTAATCACATTTAAAACCTGTTAATTATTAGAGGAGACTGATTGGTTCACACTTGACAGCCAAACAGCACCACCAACCACTACCACACACGGCTCCCTGATGTTCTAGCTGGAGGGGGGGGGGGTGGTGAGGCAAATCTTCCAGGGGCTGAGGGATAGTAATAAACATAATTAAACCTAAGGAGTCAGTCAGCATGTGTGTGGTTTTTATGGAGGTCGAAAATGGTAGGAGAGGGGCGCCTGAGTGGCTTAGTGGGTTAAAGCCTCTGCCTTCAGCTCAGGTCATGATCTCAGGGTCTTGGGATCCAGCCCCACATCGGGCTCTCTGCTCAGTGGGGAGCCTGCTTCCTCCTCTCTCTCTGCTTGTGATCTCTGTCAAATAAATAAATAAAATCTTAAAAAAAAAAAAAAAAAGAAAATGCAAAGACTTTAAGAACATTTAAAAAAAAAAAAAGAAAATGGTAGGAGAGATTCTAATAGTAATTTCAAATACCCTAGGAACAATTCAGGAAGAAAAACAACAAAACAAAACCAAAAAAACGAAAAACAAAAACCTCCTGGAAATTTTTAACCTCAGCGTGCTTTCGCTCAGTCTCTTAGATAGCCTGGTTTTTTTTATTTTGGAACTAAACTTTAGTGTTGAACCCAGGTGTTGAGAAAGCAAACTCATTGAACAATAAGCAAAACACTGTTGGTGTGTGGGAGTTTCTCTATCATTGTCCCTTTAGAACAATCCAGGATGGGTAATTTTTGCCGTGCCTGGCATTCGCCTGGCTACATCCTACCAGAGCTACTCCAACTACATTAATATGCAAGACCGCAGTAATGCTGCTAGTAAAATCGGGAAAAACCTGGTTGTCTGCCTCCCGTCTGACTCTCTGTAGCTCTTTTGTTCCAGAAGGCAGCGAGTCAAGTCTGCACCTGGGTCTGTTCCTCGAATTTGGCTGTTTGGGTTCCTGTTCATCAGTTGGGGTGACATCATTTTCCCAGGAATTGCCAAATAATTCAGCCCACACTATGGGCAAAACTGTGACAAGCTTAGAACACTCTTTTCAAGCCCAAATTAAAGGCAGGCAAATTCCACCCACAGAACCTCTCTTTTTAAAGATGCGCAAGACACCAATCACTTTATATGACTTTGAAAGTTCATTTAAAAATTTACATTTAAATGACTTCAAACCTACTCCTTCAAATAGGGCTATAAAAAGCAATCACCTGGGTATGATTTCTCAGCCCAAGTACCACATTATCCTTTATACTAACACAGGAACAGTGGCAAATTGACTCGAAACACTCTCGAGGAGCTAATGATAGTCTTGAATTCTTCACCGAGTCTTGGGTGTACTGATTTAAACCCCAATAAAGTGTTTTCACTCAGTCTCTTTAAGAGCCCTTTTTCTCTAAGATTTCCTGTCTTTTCCATTGTGCTTTGTTTCAAAGCTACTCACATTTTTAGAAACAAGCAGGGTCCATGTCAATTGCCGCTTTAACCTTGCTTATTTCATTCACTTAAGGGACACTTACTGAGTCCACACCACCGGGCAAGGGCTGTGCTCGGTGCCCCTCCAGGCACACGGGCTGGCAGCTAGCTGCCGGCTCTTAGAAACTCAGGAAGGCAGGCACTGGCCCAGAGCAGAAGGCCCGAGGGTGTGCCATGCTCCCAGGACCATTCAGTCTAGTTCAGAGATGGAGAGCTAAGCCACTGTGTCCACAGGACTAACACCTTCTTCTCTGATCCTGTTTTTATCAGGAAGAAAGCTCCCCTTCCAGTTAAATCCAAAGCCCTTACCGCAGCCTACAATAAAGCTTGCCCTAATCTGTCCCTCCCCTCCTACTTCACCCAGCTGCCTCCTCTGTAGCCACACTGGCTGAGCTCCCACCCCTGAGCCTCTGCCAGAAGAGCTCACCCATCT
>PISX010006557.1:55000-94893 GCA_004024625.1 Mellivora capensis | reverse complement strand
GGTTAGATTTTAGTTCTTTTATTTCTCCAGAAAGGGCTTTTATATCTCCAGAGAGGGTTTCTCTAATATCTTCTATGCCTTTTTCAAGCCCGGCTAGAACCTTGAGAATTGTCATTCTGAACTCTAGATCTGACATATTCCCAATGTCTGTATTGATTAGGTCCCTAGCCTTTGGTACTGTGTCTTGTTCTTTTTTTTTTGTGGTGAGTTTTTCCGCCTTGTCATTTTTTCCAGATAAGATTTTATGAAGGAGCAAATAAAATACTAAAAGGGTGGCAAAGACCCTAGGAAAATTCCTTTTAAAGAAAAAATTGAATTAACTGCAAGACTAAAGAATCATGGGGAGAAAGCCATGAATTCCGAGCTTTGCTTTCTTCTCCTCTGGAGTTCTGCTGCTCTCCTTGTTAAGTGAACTTGATCTTGGCTGGATTTCTTTTGATCTTCTGGGGGAGGGGCCTGTTGTAGTGATTCTCAAGTGTCTTTGCCTGAGGCAGAGCTGCACCGCCCTTACCAGGGGCCGGGCTAAGTAATCCACTCGGTTTCGCACTTTCTGTAGAGTTCCGGAGGACGGGAATGAAAATGGTGGCCTCCCAGTCTCCAGCCCAGAAGAGCTGAGATTTGGGGGCTCCACTCCTCAGAGAAGAGCCCCGGCTACTCCCATATCCCTCACCTCTGGCCGCACTCAGAGCTCACCCATCCTGCGACCGGTTCAAGGTAACCCTGAACTGAGAGCTCACTCCTCGGCGCTGTCTCTGTGGCCGGCTTCCTGCTCTGATACCCTCTAACTCTGCGACACTCAGACACTCCTGATCCTTCTGTGACCCTGCGGGACCTGGGGCCACGCTGACCCCGTGTGGGCTTCACCCCGGTTTAGCCTCTGGAGCGATGTCCCTCCATGGAGCAGACTTTTAAAAGTCCCGATTTAGTGCTCCGTTGCTCCGCAGCTTGCCGGAAGCTGGCTCCTCCCCCACGGTCTATCCTCCTGTCGCTTTTGATTCACTTCTCCTCTGGTCCTACCTTCCAGAAAGTGGCCGATTTTCTGTTTCCAGAATTGCTGTTCTTCCTCTCTTTGATCTCCCGTTGGATTTGTAGGTGTTGGCAATGGTTTGATAAGCTATCTAGCTGATCTCCTGCTACCTGATGTCATCTCAGCTGCTACTTCTCCGCTATCTTGACTCCCACACTGAAGCCTAAAGTTTTTGACTATTAATCCAGAGAGTATACTAAGGTCAAGGCCACCTCAAGTAATCCTGAGACATCTGGGAAGTAGGATAGAATGAGGGTTATTCTTTTCTCAGAATTTTATTAAGCTTTGTGCTTCCTTCCTCATAGCTGACCACTAAACTTTCTCAAGGCTCTATCTTCCTATATCGCATATATATTTTCCTTTATCCTAATGATGACACAGTCTCTTACTGTTGACTCTTCCCTTTGCAGTGACTCTGCCCCATCCCATTGTTTCTCCACTGCTAACCAAATGAACCATAATTTGCTGAAGAGAAGCCTAAGAATTGGTATGTTAAAAACTCCCAAGGAGATAATTTTTATTTTTAGTTAACATTCTGGTGTGAATGTTTGCAATCCCCCGAATTCATATTAGTTGACACTCCAAGCCCTAATATTTTAGTATTTGGAGATGGGGCCTTTGGGAGATGATTAGGATTAGATGAGGTCATGACAGTGGGGCCCTCTTGATGGTATTCTGCCAGTATAAAAAGAAACGCCAGAGAGTATTCTTTTCCTCCTTTTCCCATTGAGTGTACAAAAAGGTCACAGGAACACTTAGTGAGATGGCAACTATTTTCAAGCCAGGATAAGAAGACTCACAATGAGACCTACATTGCTTCCACCTTAATCTTGGACTTCCTAGCTTCTAGAACTGCAAGAAATGAATTACTGTTGTTTAAGCACCCCAGCCTATGATATTTTGTTATGGCAGCCAGAGCCGACTAAGGCCAGTTCAATACAGCTTTACTCTATGGGCTGGAAGGTCTCCCTGGGAGTTATCTGGAAACTCCTATTAAAATTTATCATCTGGGTCTCACCTTGAAAGATGTCTTCCATAAAATTTACTATAAGAATAGTCCTTATTTGGATACTCTAAGTGATCCTATGTTTTATGGAGGTTTGAAGGGCAGAAAACAATAGTTGAATTTATCCACATGGCAATTTTCTACAAAGGAATCTTGTATTTTTTCATTGAAGAAAATGGCTCTATTTGCATAGTGGTTTTCAGAAGGCTATTGAATTTCTTGCTGGAGACTTTTATTGGAACCATTTAATGCATCTTTTGGGAATGGGTACAAATAAGAAAAAGGAAAGTAGGCAAGTTTCCCTTTCACATTATTTTTTCCTTTGGGATGTTTGGTTCAGGGAAGAATTCAAGTATCAAAATGTATGGGGAAAAATGGAATCTTCTGTGATTCTAGGCCTTGTCATCTTAAAATATGTATAAAAGGAAAGTATGTCAAGTGCAGAGGTTTTTATTGATTTTGTTCATTAATGTGTCCTAGTGTTTAGAACAGTTCCTCACTCTTTGTAGGTGTTCCAGAAATATTTGCTGAAAGAATGAAATAAGGAATAAATGGGTAGATGAGGAAGACCCCTTGGGATATGCCTCTCAGCTATATGGATGGTCACAGTGTCAAGCTCTTTAATGAGTGAGGGGTAAAGCAAATGTGACACAAAGCAACTGATAAATTTAACAATGGGTATGCAGGTGTTTACTTTTCTTTCAACTATTCTGAAGATTTAAAAATGGTACAAAAATAAAGATTTGGAGAAAAACATGACAGAATAAATGATATATATTCTCATCCCTTTCTCTGTTGACCTGGTCCCATTTGCTTCCATAGATTTTTATTATTTTCTTGTGTATCATTTGAGAAAACTTTAATGTAGATACAAGCACATATGCATACATATTCTTATTTTCCCCTTTCTTATGTAAAAGACAACATACTAAGTAGTTTTGTTGTGTGCTTCCCTTATTTCTCCTCTCTCTTCCCCCCTTCTCATTCTTGCTCTTTTTTTCTCCTTCATTCTTGGTTTAATAAATCCTGATACAGTTTTTATGTAAGCTCAAAGATGGATTTCTTATTCTGTATTTAGCAAAATAATTCATAGAGTGATTGTGTCACCAATCACTGGTTAAAAAAATCATATAATTAATAATTTCATTATATACTAAATTCTTATACATATATGTATACGTAAATATGTGATATGTTTTATTTAATAATTGAGATTTTATATAATGTGTTTTAATATCTGGTAAGATCAATTCTCCTTTATTTTTTTTTTCTTTTCTAGACTTTTCCTCAATATTCTTGATTGGTTATTTTTTTCATATCAACTTGAGAAGTAACCTAGCCTCAGGGAAGCAACTTATATGTAGATTGGATGGATAGGCTGATTGATAGATTAAGTTTTTCAGAGAGCATTTTACATTAAATTTATAAATAAACATTGGAAGAATTGTCCTATTTCTGTTGAGTCATTATTTTTAAAAACATGTTATATCTTTCCATTTGTTTTATGTATTTTTCAAATTCTTGATCAAGCAGTTGTTGCTCTGATCAGCTGAATCCCAACATAGTTTTTTCCCAATTTCCTCATCCTGTCTATATGTTACCATTTTTTCTATCATTTTAAGTGTCATGTTATGATTAAATTATTCCTTTTTATGACTATCCCCCTGACAGTAATTCTCATCAGAGAAGGAGTCATGGATTCCATATGAGGAACTCAATATGTATTTGTTGGAATGAAGAAAACTATGAAGTATACTTTCTCATTATTCCCACGTGATAGTTTTCTAAGATAAGATTTAGAGACTTATGACTTGAATAATCGTAAAATGACCACACTATTAAATGAAGCTTATTCTTAGATGAAGACCCTCTGATTTAAAATCCTATATTCTTCCATACCCTAAGCTATTTAAAGGGAAAGTTACATGCTAAAATGTTATGGTTTTTCAATTTTATGTTTTTCTACCTCCAGAAGAATTAGCATTGTCACACAAAATTGTTGTGATAATATGAAATCTAAAGACATCTCTAAGTGATTAAATGTTATGCTACAGCACCAGGAAAAGAGATATGCTTAGCCATTTGATCTTCCTGCTAAGGCTAAGTTACATCATCATCATCATAGAAACGAAGCATTATGTATCAGACTTTGAATCAATATTCTAACATGATTTCATTAAACTTGTCAACATTGGTATTATCATAATGCTTTTATGGATGAGGAAACTGAGGCTGAGAGAATTCAAGCAACTTGTCCAAGGTCCTAGGATTGGTTGGGGCAGAAGCAGAAGTCAAATCCAGATCTGCTTACCTTCAAACTCAAGTTCTTTCTGCTGAGATGCTTTCCACAGAGGCGGCATATACTCCACCTATGTCTAAATTTTGCAATCAAGGATACTTCCTTGGAATCTCCAATTTCCATCAAGCTAAGATGGATCTGGAACAAGAGAGTATGTAAAAAAAAAAATGCCCTCTCCTGTTGGTAAAGTATTCAGTGTCACTATTTATTTTTAACCAAATGCCCCTTGGAATTTTTAGTATTTCTTCTCTATGAAAATATATTTGCATATCCTGTAGCTGAAAAAGTCAATTAGTAATTCATGAATAATTTAGGAAATGCTGGCTATAAACTTGTAGATATTTACATAGTTCCCATAAATTATAGTCAAAAACCATAATTTGTTCAATTGGAATTCTGCTAAAAGCTTGCATTTACATAGGATATCCAAATGCCAAATGTTGACATACATTTTTAAAACCAGCATATTGAGGCTGTTTCTTCATATGATTTAAATTAAATTCATACCCCATACCAGAAGCAATAAGTTTTGTTTTCTTCTATCCAGGGGGAAAAAAAGACAAAAGTATTTGTGCAGAGTTAGAGGCAAGCACATGGTGGAGATAACTGCAAACCTATAAAGATGGCAGAAGCAAGAAATGTTTAGCAAACATAAACTGAGTAGCATATATAATGCAAATATTTATTACACAAATGGAATGTATAGAACACTTTACAGAAATAGCTATCAGTATAAAATTATAAACAAATTGATAAAACTAAAATGAAGGTGTAGTCAGAAAAAGATGACATTTTCTGAGTGGAGAATATTGTGGGAAGAGGAAGCTTATGTTGGGAATCAAGGAATGAACTTTGGATAGGTTCAGGTGGATCCCTAGCAAATGTTCACAGAGCGATATCTGAGTAATCCATTAGATAGTAGGACACTGAATTGCAGGAAGAAGTTGGGCTATAGAGGTAAATGGGAGATCATTACCATAAAACAATACTTAAACTCCTTACAAAAACAAACATGGTGCTAGATGAAACTTCTTGGGGGTCATTTCTATCTACATCATTCCTGATGTTGATGGAAAAGAATGGCGTATCCAGGATGAAATCCTATGGTTTTCTAACATTTTCTAACATTCAGCTATGGAATCAGTGAAAAGGAACCCACAAAGTACACTGTAAGGAGTTGTAAGTAAAGTAGAATATGGGACAACAGAAAATGGTGACTTAGAGCTATGTGAAGAAGGGATCTAATGAAGAAGAGTTGGTTAATTATATGAAACCTTATAAAAGCAAAGTAAGATAAGGACCAAAAACTGTCTGTTGTATTTAGCATTAAAGAGGTCATTGATAATGTTCATCAAAGGTATTTCAATAGAGTCATGGGTATGAAAGTTCACTGGAATGGGTTCAAGAGAAACTGGGCGGCGGGGAGACAATAGGGAAAAGAGCTGTCAGCTCTTTTGAGGAATTTGTAAAGTTGAGCAGAGAACTGAGGTCTTCAGGGAGGGGATTTGAGTCTGAGGAGAATTTTTTAAAGATGGGAAACAGGATGACTCATGTCTATGTGATATAAATGATAAAATAAAGACAAAAATACTACTGATACAGAAGAGAGAGGAAACTAAAGTATGAGAAGAGGTGAGAGGAAGTAAGATTCAGCGAAGAGGTCAAGGAGTTGGCCTGAGGGAGAAGCACAGTCTGTTGACCAAATAAAGAAGAATTTTCCAGCTTGACTTAGTGATAATAACTGCTCTTGTCTGATTTCTGAGGACTTCATGGCTTCTGAAAAAAATGTGGCATTAATCTCTAAATATAATAGTGACCTTCACTATATGTTGAGTAGATCAAACATGCAGTGGCTAATGTCAGTGAGCCTAGTGGAAACACATACAGTATTAAGCAGCAAAAATTTATTTTCAACAATAAAATATCAAACCCATAGCTTTCATTCATAAATAATTTTGAGAATTGTTTTTAATTCATTTGAACTGAACTCTTTTTACAGGGCTAAATATGATAGTAAAGACTTCTTTCTTATTCAACAAACTTCTCTTGAAAAGATATAAAGATGGATAATATATAGTCCTTACTTTTAAGGGGCCAGTAAGGAGAGTGTCAAAGAGAATTAGCAATTATAGTTCAGTGTAATTAGTGCAATGATAGAAGTTAATGCACATGGAAATACAGGAATATAGAGGAGAAGTAAATCATTAATGAGATAGAGCAGGACAAATAAATACCTCCCCTATACAGATGTGTAACCAAAGTTTTGAAGGAGGATTTGATAACAACATGAACTGTGAATAGTAGCAGAAGCAAGACAGTCCAGAATGGGGGAACAGAACAAAGGTGAGAAACAGCCTGAGGGCATTAGGCCAGGGGATCTGAACGCTGCTGCGTGCCTCCTCTCCTGGCATGTGAGTTACTACAATTATAATTACTGTTACACAGCACTACCAAACCTCCCATACTTAATACTAACTGTAACTTTATTGTAAATATATGTATGAACTGTGAATTAATATTCACAGTCCATTAATTTATCATTATATTACAATCCAGAAGATATACTATGAAGTATAAAACTTGTGTAAAAAAAAATCCTCTTTTAATTTCACAGTAATTCTTATGGTATATGTTATTAGGAATACTTCAATGTTTATCATTGGTTCTCTTTCATAAAATAATTTCTTATTTTAGTGGTTCCAGATAGGATCTATTCAGTTTGACACGCATTTTAACTGTTAAATGTTATTTTTCTATTAAAATTCATAAAGTCAAGGAAAACTTCAATTCAATACAAGTTAAATGCCTTACCTCCCACCTGCCATCTGCACAAAGCATATAATTTCCCTAAAATTATGCAAAAATTAGCTAATTAAGATTTAATTTGCTAATCCTTGCTCAGTTAAACTAGTGACATATGCAAATTGCCTGCTGAGCCCTTTAAAATTTTTGAAGCAAATGATAAACAAGATTTCTTTTGAGTTAAAAAAAATGTAAAGAATCTGGTGATTGACACAACATAGCAGTAGATAGTTGCATAAATACTTACTATAGTTTTATTAGAAGCACAAATTGGCATATTCATAAAAAGCTGATGAAATGCTTGTATAGGCATGTTAATTACAATGTCTTAAGGATCATAAAGGCATTAGAACAAGAGGAAATTAACAGTGTGGACCTCCATAAAGAAAATATATTTCCGTCCTTATTTATACAATTAGGGAAATTTTCATGGTTTTTCTAAAACACTAGTTCACTGTTTTTCACCTTTGAAAAAATCCTCTTCAATGAGAAACAGAATATTTACTATATTTTGGGGGGAATTACTTGTAATGACTTAGCATTGATTTTCCTTAAGAAAGGGTCAGTGAATGTCAAGACAATTCCTTAAGTCATTATGGTATGTGAATATTTTCTAGACTCCAAAACTCTAGTTGTCTTATTGAATCATTCAGTGTTAAGAAAGCTATGTTGGTGTTGTATAGAAATGGATCAACCAAGAGGAAAGATAAGGTGTGGGTGTATATGTGTTGTGTGATATATGAGTTTATATGAATAGTTGGTTTTTCAAATAGTTAAAACAGAGAGGAGGACTAACAGATCCGCATTAAGTACATCCTAAAAAAAATCCTTTAAAAAAATTTGTCTGTTGGCAAATGGTATTTCTCCTTGTACTATAACATGATACAATATCAATTTAAATAGTTGAATATTATATATTTGAGGATCCCTAAAATGATATGACAAGTTCTCATTTGTTCATTTTATAATACAGAACAAACACTCTGCTGTGTCTTTTACCTATACTGTTTAGGAACATCTTCAGACATGTGAACTCTGGAATTATAAGATAACACATGTGTACTGTTTTAAGCAACTACATTTATTGCAGTTTGTTATAGCAGCAATAGGAAATTAATAAAGCTACTTATTATCATTACTGATACTATCTAGAGAGAACACTTATTTTGCAGCTGCCCTGGGAAATGAAATGATTATCTCTAGAGATGTCTGGATGTCTAGTTTTGACTATTGGCTAAATAAAGGGCAATGAGATGGATCAGGTGCTTCTTAGAGTTTGAAACTCCCTTGGGGACCAGCAGGGTCAGTTTGTTAATGATGGCTTCACTTAGCACAAGTGATTAGACAATCTGGCTTGGCTATGTGACCAAAGGGGGAAAAAGACCCCACCGGAAATTCTTCCTTGAATTTTCTTGAAGTCAAGATTCACAGAACAGTTCCTGGTGATTCAGTCTAGAGACAAATGATTTCCATGTGTGAATCAGAATCCTTGGAAGCTTAAACTTGAATGTGTCTCTGCCAATAGTGGTCACCTGTACTATCTTCTCTTACTATACATATCCTTTGCCTTTAAATGAAAGCCTTGTGTACATATGCTTGGTAGAGTCTTGTAGGTTCTTTCAAATATCCAAACTTGATAAGTTATTACATTATTATTTCACATGTTTTTAACATTTGTGCTTTCTAAATTAGGCTCTAGAAATGGCGTCCACATCCTCAGATATCCAGGAATCCCTGTAAACTCTTGTTACAGGGATTCGTAGATATTTTCAAGAAATTTGTTATACAAGGTCTTATTAATTAACTAGGATATCACTCTACAATTTTGTTTCTTAAATGTTTACAACCCTCCCCCCCCAATTATTGTGAACGTACTAATCACTGAACATTGTGTTAAGCAACCTGCAAGGGAAATGACTGAATTCATTATACACAGATACACACACACACACACACACACAGATGCACACACAAACTATACATAATCTCAAAAGATATGGCTTTTAGCATCATTTGCATCATTGACTAATAGTTCATAAATGGATATTTCTTTAGAATGCTCATTAGAATGCTTGAGAGGATTCTCAAAACAATCGCCAATGTGGCAGATTAGCAAACATGCAAAGAGCCCACTTGCTATTAAGTGCATTTCATGTTATAGCAGCAGAAGGTAATCATCCAGAAAGTAATCCTTTTCATGTTGTGACCCATATAACTATGAAGTGAAATATGATCTTGACATTAGGAATTAGAGTTACTTGCAATCAGGCAGGAGTAATGCTATTCAAATGACACCATTTTGTGAGGTTTCAATTAGTTCACACAATAGGGGGCTTTATGATGATAGAAGCACAAGTCAAATCAGTATCAAGGGGTTATCAAAACAATGATATTTCCATGAGTCAGTCAACCATTCCCCCTTTGCTCATCATTGAGTTTAGATGTAGGTCTCAAAAGTTGGTTAATATGGAGTCTTGTGGAGGTTTGGATCTCGGATATTGAAGTCAGGTGATCTTCATTTTTTTTATGCTACCTCCTGTAACACCTGCTTCTTTTATTATGTGATACTGATGAAGGCATAAAGAATCTCTGCAGGATTAATGGTTTGAGGAAGGAAAGTGCAAGCACAAGAGGAAGTTGCTAGCTATCAGCCCTCAGTGACCTGAAAAATATACCTGAGTTAAACTGATGGTAAAATAAAAGAGACAAAACAGAAACTTCCACCTTACATTAATTTTAAAAAGTCTCATACATTAAATGATCAACCAGTATAACTATACTAGATGTTAAATATGCTATGCCAATTACAGGAATTAATTCATTTGTTCATCCACATAACAAAAAAGCTAACTCTTTGCTATATGTCAGGTGTTGTGTTGGATTATACTAACACAAGTGGAATAATAATGCTATTATAGAGTCTCAAGACTACTGTATAGGATAGGTTCTAGAATACTATCTAGAAGTAGAATTATCTTTTCACTGAGTTTATATCTTTAATTAAAAAAATTTAAAAAATAAGTGTTGGAAATCACATATTTATATGAGTATATATGAAAGCATCACTTATTATAGAAACAAATTCAATTATAATAAGGGAAAAGCTAATTAATTTATGATGTAACCTATAATGGAATATTACACAGCCACTAAAAACCATGTTGTTCAAGAGAACTAGTAACATAAAAAGTCCTTGAGATTATACATTCAATGTAGAATCAGCATATCAAATAAAATATGCATTATGAGACAAATTGTGATAGAAAATATGTGATTATTAAAAAAGAGCTGGAATAAATAAAATAAAATAAAATAAAATAAAATAAAATAAAAAAGACCTGGAATAAAACAAATAGCAGTAATTCCAGTTGAATTTTGAAAGGCAATTTGTCATGTGGTATAAGAATCTTTAAGTGTTAAGAATCTTTAGATAAGAATCTAAAAGTACACTTTTAAGTGTACACCACTTAAAGAAAAAATAATGCTTTTAATAAAATCAATTATGACAAGTCAAAGACTCAAATCTCAGACTGATGGCAAACTTTCCCATAACAAAACCTGATAACTGCATGGTCTCAGGTAACAAATTCCAGGATTACACTGCTTCATTTGCCTTTTGTAGTAGTTTGATTCTTTTTCCTTTGGTGTTTTCTTTAACAGTTTATAGCATAGGCAGAACTGTCTAATAGTGCTTAGAATTCCCTAGACATCAATTAGAAGAAAGAGAATCATTGTTCCTGGCAGGTGTACAATTGCACTGACACTTAAAATCACTTACTAACTCATCTAAAAAATAACTCCCCCAAACTAACCTTTGGGAAGAAGTCAACCAAGATTTGATGTTTTTAATTCTATTGCCAATAGCAGCAATTTCATTTCTTTCTGCATAATGAAATAATTACTTGTTCACCTACAGACTCTTACATTTCCCTTGGGAGCATTGATAGAAGGAAAGAAGTGCAAATTATTTGACTAAGATTTTAAAATACTATTGTTTCAGGAGGATTAAGTAGTGTCAAATAATAATTTCACCTCAAAGAACAAGATAGTTTGGGGAAGGAGTAGGGAGACTACTGAGGTAATTAGAATCAATGTTCAGTTTCCACAGGGTGAAGGTATCAGGTGATTTTATGTATGTGTGTTTTGTTTTTGCTCCCAAGTTTACTGAGATGTAACCTAAATAAAATTCACCTATTTAACCTGCACAATTCAATGTTCTTTAGGTATATTCACATTGTTGTGCAACCATCACCAGAATCTAATTGTTAGGACAACTTTTGTTCCCCCTTAAATAAGTCCATGCCCATCTATAGTCACACCGCATTCCTCCTGTTCCTCCACAACCTTAAGCAACAACTAATGTACTTTTTGTAGATTACTATGTGAAAAAATGTTATTTTTTGAAAAGACTGTGAGGTATAAGTCCAATGTCATTCTTTTGCATATGGTAATGCAGGTGTCTTTGTATCATTTGTAGAAAAGAAAATTCATTCCCTACTGAATGAACTTGGTACCCTTATTGAAAAACTATTGATCATAAGTATATAGGTTTATTTTTGGACTCAAAATTATATTCTTTCTTTGTATCTTTGCTCTAGTACCACACCACTATTACCTTAGCTTTTTAATAAGCTGAAATCAGAAACGAGAGTCCTTCCACTTCATTCTCCTTTGTCAAGAATGTTTTAGTAATTATGAATAACTTGCACTTCCATATGAATTTTAGGATTATCTTGCCAATTTCTGCAAAAAAGTTAAGTGGGATTCAAATAGGGATTGTATTAATCTGTAATTCAATTTGGGAGGTATTTTTCCTTTAACAATAGTAAACTCCTGGGGTGCTTGGGTGGCTCAGTGGGTTAAGCCTCTGCCTTCAGCTCAGGTCATGATCTCAGGTCCTGGGATCGAGCCCCGCATTGGGCTGTCTGCTCAGTGGGGAGTCTGCTTCCTCCTCTCTCTCTGCCTGCCTCTGCCTATTTGTGATCTCTCTGTCAAATAAATAAATAAAATCTTAAAAAAAACCCCAAAAAACAAAAGTAAACTCTTGATCTGTGAACATGGAATATTTTCCCATTTATGTCAATCTTTATTGTCTATGAAAAATGATTTATAGTTTTTAGTATATAAATCTTGCACTTATTTTGTTAAATTTATTTGTAATTTTTTGTATATTATTATAAATGGTGTTATTTTCTTAGTTTTGCTTTCAGAGTATTCACTGCCAACTTACAGAAATACAATTATTTGTGTACACTGATCATATATCCTGTAACTGTTGAGATTTTAATAGCTCTAAACATTTTCTACTTTATTACTTGGGATTTTTTTTCTGTTCAAAATCACATCATCTTTAAACAGACATAGCTTTGGGGTATCTGGGTGGCTCAGTTAAGCTTATGACTCTGGATTTCAGCTTACGTCATGATCAGGGTTGTGAGATCAAGTCCCACGTGGGGCTCTGTGCTGGGTTTGGAGCCTACTTAAGATTCTCTCCCTCTCCCTTCCCACCTCCCTGTCAATAAACAAACAAACAAACAAACAAACGGAGATAACTCTAATCCTTCCTTTGAAATCTGTATTCCTTTTATTTAATTTTCTTGATTGTCTTGGCTAGAACCTTCATTAAAATAGTCAACACAAATAAGCAGAGTTGACTTTTTTCCTCTCTTCCTTAATTCCTAATGTCAGCAGGAAAGCATATAGCCTTTTAACATTAAGTAAAATGTTAATTGTGGGTTTTTTATAGATATTTTTTAACAAGTTGATGAAATTCTCTCCTATTCCTAGTTTGTTAAGTATTTTTATTATAAAACAATATTGAGTTATGTTAGATATTTTTACTGTGTTCATTGTGATAGTCATATAATTTCTATCCTTTATTCTATTGATATGATGTATTATATCAATTGAATCAACTGATTTTCAGATGTTAAGCCAACCTTGCATCCTGGAATAAATCTTTCTTGGCTTTGGTATATAATTCTTCTTATACATTGCTGGATTCACTTTGCTAGTATTTGACCAATTTTTTTGCATCTATATTCATAAGGGGTATTAGTTGGTATTCCTCTTTTGTTGTGATGTCTTTGGTCTCAGGGGAACTTTGGAATTGAGGTTGCTTAACTGACTGAGCCACCCAGGTGTCCCATTCTTGATTTTAGTAATTTTGGGCTTCTCTCTTTTATTCTGGGGCAGTCTGACCAAATGTTTGTCAAATTTGTTGATCATCTCAAAGAATCAAATTTTTGTTAAATTTTTAAATATTTATTTAATTATTTTATTTTTAAGTAGGCTCCATGCCCAGCAAGGAGCCCAATATGGGCTTAAACTCACAATCCTGAGATCAAGACCTGAGCTGAGATTGAGAGTCAGATGTTTAGCCAACTGAGCCACCCAGATACCCCTGTTTTGATTATTTTTGCTACAATTTTGTTGTCTAATTTACTTCTAATCTTTATTATTTCTTTCCTTCCGCTTATTTTCGTTTTGTTCGTCCTTGTTTTTCCAGTGTCCTAAGGGAAAAACTAGGTTATTGATTTGAGATCTTTCTTTTCAGACATACGCACTGTAAATTTTCCTCTATGCTCTGCTGTAGTTACTTGTCCTATGCGTTGTTATTTTTTGCCTTCATTTTTAGGCATCTTAAAATAGTCTCTAATTTCCCTTGTAATTTCTTCTTTGACTAACTGGTTATTTAGATATGTGCTGTTTAATTTTCATATATTTGTAGATTTAACAAATTTCTTCTTTTATCAATTTCTAATTTTATTTTATTATTTTATTTTTTTTAAGATTTTATTTATTTATTTGACAGATGGAGCTCACAAGTAGGCAGAGAAGCAGGCAGAGAGAGAGAGGAGGAAGCAGGCTTCCTGCTGAGCTGGGAGCCCGATGTGGGGCTCGATGCCAGGACTCTGGGATCATGACTGGAGCCGAAGGCAGAGGCTTTAACCCACTGAGCTACCCAGGTGCCCCCTCAATTTCTAATTTTATCTAACTGTAGTCTTAGAACATACTCGGAATGATTTTAAAACTTTTAAATTTATTGAGGCTTTATTTGGAACTTGATTTTCAAAATCATATCTATATGTTGGAGCTTATATTAGGACATTGTACCAATTTTAATATTATATCATATGAGAAATTCACCTGGCTTAAATGCCAGCTTTATAGCCAAATTAATCTGTATTTGAATCTTGCTTTCATTCCTTTCTAGTTATGGAACCTGGGTGAAATTACTTGGTTTTCTGAATTTCTTTCCTTATGGACTTCTGTTACCTGCCATTAGATACCTTTTTATTCTCATGCACCACCACTCACTCACTGGCACCCAGGTTCCTATTACAGACCTTTTAATAGTTGTATTGTTCTAGGAGCACCTGGGTGGCTCAGGGGGTTAAGCCTCTGCCTTTGGATCAGGTCATGGTCTCAGAGTCCTGGGATCGAGCCCCGCATCAGGCTCTCTGTTCAGCAGGGAGCCTACTTCCCCTTCTCTCTGACTGCCTCTCTGCCTACTTGTGATCTCTCTCTTGGTCAAATAAATAAATAAAAATCTTAAAAAAATAATTATAATGCTCCATAAATTTATTTATGTACTTTCTTGTTTTTACTTCATAGATTGTCTCTCCTCTTTGCTTGAACTTAGATAATATTTTCCTATATCCAACTCAAGCATCATCATCTCTGCAACCCAGTAAAGAAGATAATTGCTTTTATTATCTCACCATACACCTTATATAGGCTACTTGTTTAAAATATTCATTTAAGATCCCATTTCAACGGAAATATTTCACTGAAAAAAGGAAATTTCCTCTTTGCCTAGCTCCATGTCTGCTGCGTGCAAGGTATTAAACAAAGGCTTGCTGCATTGGACAGAACTGAATCAAGAGTTATAAAAACACATTCTGAAGCAAAGGTCAAATAAAGTTTTTCTCCTTCGTAATCAGTACATAATAATGCTCAACTTAGGAAACACAGATCTAGGTTGGCAAGCCAGAATGATTGTGTTTTTTACAGGTCATTGAATCAGGAAGGGAAAGAACATAGATTTTGCACTAGGAGTGCCTCTGCAATCTTTACCAATGTTCTTATTGTTCCTAAGTCAAATTCTTTGCCTCTGAGCCTCAATTTATGCTGTTCTCCAACCTTAAAAAGTTATAATGATCTGTCCCACCAGTTCAGCCTCATCTTTTGCTCCCATCTCTTTCATTTTATGTTGTATGACCAGCAGGTTCTCGCTCATAAATTCTCTCTCACACTTCCTTGAATCACTGTACATGCTGTTACCTCGCCTTGGACATCCTCCACCTCAATTCTAAACTTATTCATCTGGCAAACCTGCAATTTATTCTTGAAGCTCAGTTTAACCTACATCATCTGTGAAATAGTTCCTGACTTCCACAGCACTTTTAGGGATTTTTTTTTCCTGTATTTCCAATGGAATCTGTAGAAATGAGGTAATGATACTGTAATTAACTGCATTTATGTAAGTTATTTGAAGTCATGTCATGGTTATTTCACTTTTGAGTTCTCATAACACAACATGGTTCCTGGCATACATTGGAGGCTTAATCAATATTAGTTAAATTAATGAACTATAAATTCATTAACTAAGATTTTCTTATCCTTGCTTTGCTTGCAAAATAAATATTAACTTATTCATAAAAATTAACTCTTTTTTGCAGATGGAAGTTAAATCAGTAATATATAAGATAAAAAAATATCTGAACACATTTATTTTAAAGTTAAGTAATTGCATTAAGAAAGCCTTTTCTTTTTTCTTTAGGTTTTATTTATTAATTTGAGAGAGAGCGCGTGCAATCAAGAGGAAGGGCAGAGAGAGAGAGAGAGAGAGAAGTAGACTCCTTACTGAGCATGGGCCCCAACAAAGGGCTCAATTCCATGACCCCAAGATCATGACCTAAGCCAAAATCAAAAGTTGGACACTCAGCCGACTGAGCCACCCAGGAACCCCTAGGAAAGACATTTCTAATTTGAGGAAGACAGGGCCCTGTCATTAAAAAGCTCAAATTGTAGAATATGAAAAAGTGCTTGGGCAGGTTTTTAATTACTTACAGTTCCTATCTTGGTGCAAAACAAAGAAAAATGCTGCAGTATTAACAAAGTTTATCTAAGCACATGTTAATAACTATTCCATAAATATACTGAATACAAAGCCAACTGAGACACTACATTGAGGTAAGGTAGGAAAAGGATGAGAGTGGGTTATTAACTGGAAATAAATGAAAAATGAATTTTCCATCTTTTTTTTATATAACAAAAAATCTTTATGTCAAAAATCCAGAGCTGGGGCGCCTGGGTGGCTCAGTCATTAAGCGTTTGCCTTCAGCTCAGGTCATGATCTCAGGGTCCTGGGATTCAGGCTCCCTGCTCCGTGGGAAGCCTGTGTTTCCCTCCCCCTGCTGTGTTCACTCTCTTATTTTGTCTCTCTCTGCCAAATAAATAAGTAAAACCTTTTTAAAAAATCCAGGGCTGATATTATTTAATATAGTAATTAATTTTGGCACTCTAATAGAGTTGATCAGACCACTATATCACATTAAAAGTAGATTCACTATATTTAACTATCCTTCTATGGTTGGATACTCAAGTATTTCATTTTTGTCTATAAAGCTTTTTCACACTTATTTTTTATGTTCTTGGTGCATTAAAATTCAGAAGTCTTATTTGAAGATGATACGAATAAATGTTTAAAAATAATGAACATTATCAAGAAACTAAAAAGACAACTTGCACAATGGGAGAAAGTATGATAATTATATATCTGTTAAGGATCTAGTATCCAGAATATATAAATACCTCTTACAATTCAACAATAAGAAGATAAATATTCAAAATGGGTAAAGAACTTGAAGGACATTTCTCCAAATAAGATATACAAATGGTCAATAAATGCATAAAATAATTTCAACATCATCAGTAATTAAGATAGTACAAATCAAAACCACAAGATAAGTACTTCACATTCACTAGGATGTATATGTTTTTAAAAATCAGAAAATAACAAGCATTGGTGAAGATGTTGAGAAACTGGAACCTTCCTACATTGCTGGTGGGAATGCAAAATGGTTCAGCTACTATGGAAGACACTGGCTATTCCTCAAATAGCTAAAGGTAGAGATAGAGTATGACCCAGCAATTCCATTCTTAGTTCTATACCAAGAGGAATTGAAGACAAGTACTCAAACAAATAGGTGCATATGCATGTTTATATAAACACTAGGAGTCACAGCTAGAAGGCAAAAAATACCCAATGCCTATAAACAAATAAGTGGATAAACAAATTCTGGTATATACATACCATATACTATTCAGCTATAAAAAGGAATTAAGTACTGATCAATCAGGATGAACCTTAAAAACACCATGCTAAGTGAAAGAAGCCAGACATAAAAGGTTGCATATTGTTATTCCATTCCTAAGCAAAATATCTACAATAAGTACATTCATGGAGACAGAAAGCAGGTTGGTGGTTGATTGCCAGAAGCTAGGAGGAATGAGGAGAAGAAGAAGAACTGCTTGATAGGTACAAGATCTGCTTCAGGGATGAGGAAACTATTTTGGAGCTAGACAGAGATGGTAGTTGCAGTGTGAATATATTTAATGCTATTGAATTGTTTACTTTAAAGTGGTTAATTTTATCTTATGTGAATTTTGCCTCATTAACAAAAATAATCAAAATTTTTATCATATCATTATATTGAAAAAACAAAAAGCAAATAGAATTTCCAGGATTATTTTGGCAATGTAAAATATAGACGTAAAACAGACTGAAGAAGATATGTCAATGTGTTAAGAGTGTAAACTATGGGTAAGATTATGGCTATATCTTTTATTTATATTTGCTTAGAATAGCAACTCCTATTATTGATGACCTCCTATTTCCTAGATGCTGTGCTGGGTTCCTTATATTATCTGATTTAGTACTTCTTTATAATTATCTAATTTTATACAATACCCAAGTATTATTATATTTATTTTATAGAGAAAAAAACTGAGAGTAAGAGGACTCTAAGCTCACCTCATCTGACAGATAGAACTAGAGAACACTCACATCAACGTAAATAGCCCCCAAATGATTTGAAGACTGGCAGAGCAAAATGCACAACTTAAGGTAGAGAAGAGGCCACACCCAAGATGGTAGGAAGGGCAGAGATTCAGTGGGGACCTAGATAAACCGAAGCCATCCATGGTGAAGGAAGCCAGGGGTGCAGAGAAGGGCAAGAAACAGACTTCCACACTGGGGAGCTGGAACAGGAAGATGAATCTTCATAACATCTGGCTTTGAAAACTTTCCTGAGTTCTTATAAGCAGCAGAACTAGAATTTTAAAAATCAGTAGGCTTGGCTCTCCATATAAAAATGTCACTATATAATAAAAAAGGGGACAGTCCAAAAGGAAGATACAACAATTATAAATATTTATGAACTCCATGTGGGAGCACCTAAATACATAAAACAGTTAATACCAAATATAGGGTGCCTGGGTGGCTCAGGTGGTTGAGCGACTGCCTTGGGCTCAGATCATGATCCTGGACTTCCAGGATCGAGTCCCACATCGGGCTCCCAGCTCCTTGGGGAGTCCGCTTCTCCCTCTGACCTCCTCTCTCATGCTCTCTCTCACTCATTCTCTCTCAAATAAATAAATAAAGTCTTTAAAAAAAAAAACCAGTTAATACCAAATATAAAGGAACTAACCAGTAATAAAAGAGTAATAATAGGGAACTTCAACATCCCTACTTACATCAATGGACAGATCATCTAAACAGAAAATCAACAGGGAAAGAATGGCTTTGAATGACACATAGGACCAGATCGATTTAATGGATAAATTCAAAACATTCCATCCTAAAACAGGAGAACACACATTCTTTTAAGTGCACATGGAACATTCTCTGGAATAAATCACATAAACAAACTGCAAAACAAGTCTCAAAAAATTCAAGAAGATTGACGTAATAGCATGCATCTTTTGCTGGCCACAATGCTATCAAACTAGAAGTTGACCATGAGAAAAAATCTGGACCACAAATACATGGAGGTTAAATAACATGCTACTAAACAACAAATGGATTAAACAGGAAATAAAAGAAGAAATTTAAAAGTACATGGAAACAAATGAAAATGAAAGCACAACAGTGCAAAACCTTTGGGATACAGTAAAAGTGGTTCTAAGAGGAAGTTTATAGCAATACAGACCTACATCAAGCGGCAAGAAAAATCTCAAACAAACAAACTAACCATATACCTAGACAAGCTAGAAAAAGAACAAACAATATCTAAAACCAGAAGGAAATAATAAAGTTTAAGTAGAAATAAATGATGTACAAGCTAAAACAAAACAAAACAAAAAACAATAGAACTGATCAATGAAATCAGGAACAGTTTCTCTGAAAAAGAAATCAATAAACTTTATAAACCTCTAACCAGACTTATCAAGAATAAAAGAGAAAGGACTCAAATAAATAAAATCACCAATGAGAGAGGAGAAAGAACAACCAACATCACAGAAATACAAACAATTATAAGAGAATATTATGAAAAAATATGCCAATACACCAGACAACTTAGAAGAAATGGATAAATTCCTAAACATAAACTACCAATGTGAAACAAGAAGAAATAGAAAATTTGAACAGACTTATAACCAGCAAAGAAATGAATTGAAAAACTCCCCCAAAATAAAAGTCCAGGACCAGATGGCTTCACAGGCAAATTCTGCAAACATTTAATGAAGAGTTAATACCTACTCTTTTCAAACTATTCCAAAAAATAGAAAAGGAAAACTTCTAAATTCATTACAGTGATACCAGAACCAGATAAATACACCCCCCACATCCATCCCACACATACAAAGAGAGAACTATGGGCCTATACCCCTGATGAACACAGATGCAAAAATTCTCAACAACATATTAATAAAATGAATTACAACAATACACTAAAGATATCATTTACCATGATCAAATGGGATTCATTTCTGGATTGCCAGGTGGCTCAATATTTGCAAATCAATCAACATGATGTATCTCATCAATAAGAGAAAAGATAAGAACTATATGATCATTTCAATAGACACAGAACAATTATTTGACATAGTACAATATGCATTTATGATAAAAAACATCAACAAAGTAGGTTTAAAGGGAACATACCTGAACATAATAAAGTCTTTATATGGCAAACCCACAGCTAACAACATACTCAATGGAGAAAAACTGAGAGCTTTTCTGCTAAGGACAGGACAAGGATGTCTACTGTCACCGCATTTATTCAACAAAGTACTGGAAGTCCTAGTCACAGAAATCAGACAACAGAAATAAATACAAAGCATCCAAATTAGTAAGGAAGAAGTAAACTTTCACTGTTTGTAGATGACATGATACTATACACAGAAAATCCTAAAGACTCCAAATAAAAAACTACTAGAACTGATAAGTGAAATTCAGTAAGGTAGTAGGATACAAAATCAATATACAGAAATCTGTTGCATTCCTATATACTAATAACAAAGTAGCAAAAAGAGAAATTAAGAAAACAATCCTATTTACAACTGCACCAAAGATAATAAAATACCTAGAAATAACCTAATCAAAGAGGTAAAAGACCTGTATTCTTAAAACTATAAACACTGATGAAAGAAATTGAAGACATTACAAAGAAATGGAAAGGCAGTCCATGCTCATGGACTGGAAGAACAAATATTATTAAAATGACTGTATTACTCAAAGCAATCTACACATTTAATACAATCTCTATCAAAATACCAATACAATCTTTCACAGACCTAGAATAAATAATCCTAAAATTTTTACGGAACCACAGAAAACCCTGAATAACCAAAGAAATGTGGAAAAAGAAAAATGAAACTGGAAGGCATCACAATTATAGACATTAAGTTACATTACAAAGCTGTAGTAATCAAAACAGTATAGTACTGGTATAAAAATAGACACATAGATCAATAGAACAGAATGGATAACCCAGAAATAAATCCAGGATTATATGGTCAATTATTCTTTGACAGAGGAGGCAAGAATATACAGTGGGAAAAAGACAGTCTGTCATCAACAAATGGTGTTGGGAAAACTGGTCAGCTACCTGCCAAAGAATGAAACTGTACCAGTTTCTTAGGCCATATAAAAAATAAACTCAAAAATGGATTAAAGATCTAAATATGAGACCAGAAACCATAAAAATCCTATAAGAGAAAATGCAGTAATTTCTCTGACATTGATCATAACAACATCTTACTAGATATGTCCTGAGGAAACAAGGGAAACAAAAGCAAAAATAAACTATTGGGACTACATTAAAATAAAATCTTCTGCAAAGCAAAGGAAGCAACCAACAAAACTAAGAGACAAAACTACTGAATGGGAGAAAGTATTTGTAAATGAAGTATCTGACAAAAGGTTATTATCTAAAATATATAATGAACTTCTATAACTCAACACCAAAATACCCCCAAATAATCCAATTAAAAAATGAACAAAAGATATGAATAAACATTTCTCCAAAGAAGACATATAAATGGCTAAATGACACATGAAAAAATGCTCAACATCACTCATCATCAGAGAAATGAAAACCCAAATGATACATGTCAGAATGGTTAAAATCAGTAACTTGGGTGCTTGGATGGCTCAGTTCAGGATGGACTCCTGATTTTGGCTCAGGTCATGACCTCAAGGTCGTGAGACTGAGCCCCACAAAAGGCTCCATGCATAGCATGGAGTCTGCTTTAGATTCTCTCTCTCTCCCTCCACCCCTACTCCACCCCTGGCTCATGCTCTGAATAAACAATAAATAAATTAAGGAAGGAAGGAAGGAAGGAAGGAATAAGTAAGTACATAAAATCAATAACTCAAGAAACAACAAGTTCTGGCAAGGATTTGGGGAAAAAGAAACCCTTGTGCACTGTTGGTGCAAATGCAAACTGGTGTAGCAACTGTGGAAGACAGAATGAAGATTCCTTAAAAAATAAAAATTAGAACTACCTTATCATTCAGGAATTGAGCTAGTTTGAGGGGATATATGTACCCTTACGTTTATAGCAGCATTATTTATAATAGCCAAATTAGGGGAGCAGTCCAAGTGTTCACTGTTAGATGCATGGATAAAGATGATGGGACTATATATATATATATATATATATATATATATATATAATCTCAATCACTGTGGTTTTGATCTGCACTGAATGGGTTCGTCTTTAAAGAGACATCACTTTTGCAGCACCTAGAAGTCTCAGTCAGTTAGGTGTCTGACTCTTGATTTTTGACTCAGGTCAGGATCTCAGGGTCATGGGATCAAGCCCCAGTCCATGCTGAGCATGGAACCTGCTTATGATACTCTCTCTCCTTCCTCTTCTGCCCCTCCCTGCTCATGCCCTAAGTCTTTCTCTTTTATTAAAATAAAATAAAATAAAATAAAATAAAATAAAATAAAATAAAGACATCACCCTTTGAATGGACCCTGCATCATGTGAAAGTCACTAGACCAGAGCATACATATGGGATAACAATAGTTTTTAGTCAGAAAACCAATTTCAGACCCTAGTACTTTCTGTCTCTTTGACCCTAGGAAAGTTAGTTAAGTACCTTTTTAAAATTCAGTTTCTTTTATGAAAAAATAAAACCAAAAAAGTAAAAATGGGGAAATATATTAACTAACACTCAGCGATTTATGGTAACCACATTTGTAAAGTCTGTAACACTGTGTCAGGAATACGGTAAGCACGATAAAACAGTAGATGTGAATTTTTTTCATATACATGTTTGCATATTCTTACTGACCTTTTATATCTTTTAATTTAATAGAAAAAATATGGAGTTAGTTGCTTATGGAAGTGCCAATGCAGCTTCCCCTTCAGGTCATAAAACCAAGCTTTGGCCCATCTTGTGGGCACTTCCTACTTGATTTTGAATCTCCTGTGTTTCAGAGAGCCTTTAAGTGTGGTCCTGGGGGCTGACAGAGCAATGATTGAACATGATGGGAGAGAGGCCCTTCATCCTCTATTCTCCCGGTGTATACACATCAGCAAGACAAGGATCTGACGGCTGAGAAGCTTGCAGTGAAACCTTGCCTCATCATCATCCAAAGTCCTTGACACAGAAACCCAAGAGCATTAAAAAGAAATGAAAAAGGTTGCCCATGCCTGTCTGAAGTAACTAAGTTACAAGGACCTTTGAGGATTTTTGCAAACCACTGAAATAGGTTTTGGAGGGCTAAATTTGTATTTGTCTTTACATTTTATTACATTTCCATCTGACCACAGCCTGCTACAGATGCAGCTTCATGCTCCAAGTGGTTCAGCTAGTGAATTTGAAGAAGGGTCTTGGGATAAGCATCTTTTAACACTCAACCGGTTCCCCCCCACCCCGCTTCCTCCCCCACACACTCTTCTCCTCTGGCCTCTCAAGGAATCATTTTCTTGTGCACTTGAAGGGGCTTTTGTTAAGTGGCCTGGAAGTGAGATTGCTGAGCATCATCTCAGCAAAATTAATCCAGGAGTGAAAATGCCAAAAGGGAACCAGTTGTTTCTATTCCAAACACTTTTTTCCAGTGTTTGAATGAGAAAGCAAAATTCTTCCTGCAAGCATCTCTTGTAAGTCCGCTGAGGGTTATCAATGCCTCTTTCCTCCAATCAAGGCTTTCATCAAAGCTGAAGGAGAGCAACCAGGAGACTTAATCTCACAATGAAAAATCCAGTTGCTGATCTCATCAGTCACACGTGAAACTGCAATTGAATTCTTTAGAAATTATACAAGGGAATCGATGATGCAGAGAAAAAATAATTCATAAGGTTTTCAAAATGCATACACTCCCTAGCTTGCCTGGGGGATAAAGGCATTGTCTTTGGGGTCAGATGATGGGACCTCAGAGGCTACTTTCCTACTTTCCCTTCATGAAGATTTAGACAACCCAATCTCTAAGCTTCGGGTTCCTCATAGCTAAACAGGATTACTAGTGAGGTGATGTTAGGTACAAAGCATGTAGGAAGAGGGAGAAGTGATGGGGGATGTTTAGTTAAAATGGGGACAGATTCAAGATAAGGATGGTGCATTGACGAGAACTTACTCCAGATGGCCTCATTTAATAACAAACTTTGAAAATGATATGGGGCCCTCTCCGTGTCCCTCTCTGTCCTCCTCTTATACACTCCAGTGTGACACTGGCACTGTGCTCAGAGCATTGCCTCCCTGCTATGCTGTGTGAGGTCTTTGAGGGCAGGGCTGTGACCTGATCAAGCCTTATCTAGCTTTCTACTCTTGGGATCTGCGTAGAACTGGAGAAGCCACTTACCAAAAACTAATTCCATGGATACATTAAGCATTATATGAATAAATATATTCTGTTTTGTTAAACTAACAGAATATTAGAACTGTAAGAGAGAGCTGCTATCATCTGATCCTTTCATACACAGTTGTAACCTAGTGACTCTGTTTGTCCCACAGTCCAAGTGAATTAGAGGTAGACCCAGAGTTAGAATGCCCACCGCTAGCCTCCCAAACGCTGTGTCTTCTCTGCTACATCACACTACCTCCCTTCATTGTGCTTCTTTTTTATTCAGCTGTCAGAAAATGAGGAATTGGGGTCTGTGCGGTTTCTTATAAAGAACTACCACAATTGATTTCTTGTTTTACTTTTTAAAAAATAAATCTTTATAAAGCAACCGCAACCTTTGCAGACTACTTTTATTAGGTCAAGGGGATACTGAAATGTTTAAATTCATTTTGACAGAATATTTTCTGGCAAAGCACATGGACCAGAGACCTGACAAAATGCTGATTCCAGGCAGAGGAAAGCTAGTGCTTTCTAACAAAATCTATAAAAACACAGAGAAAAGTGCAGTGTTATATTTAGAAATTGGCTGGATTATTTTATGATGACTGCTTATTTGAAATCTTCATTGGCTGGTAAAATATAATTTCATAGCTGATCTTTTTTTCTTAAATATTTTTATTTTTTTATTTTTTATAAACATATAATGTATTTTTATCCCCAGGGGTACGTGTCTGTGAATCACCAGGTTTACACACTTCACAGCACTAACCATAGCACATACCCTCCCCAATGTCCATTACACCATCCCCCTTTCCCGACCCCCCCTCCCCCATCACCCCTCAGTTTGTTTTGTGAGATTAAGAGTCACTTATGGTTTGTCTCCCTCCCGATCCCATCTTGTTTCTTTTCTTCTTTTCCTAACCCCCCAACCCCCCCATGTTGCATCTCCACTTCCTCATATCAGGGAGATCATATGATAGTTGTCTTTCTCCAATTGACTTATTTCACTAAGCATGATACCCTCTAGTTCCATCCACGTCATTGCAAATGGCAAGATTTCATTTCTTCTGATGGGTGCATAGTATTCCATTGTGTATATATACCACTTCTACTTTATCCATTCATCTATTGATGGACATCTAGGTTCTTTCCATAGTTTGGCTATTGTAGACATTGCGGCTATAAACATTCAGGTGCACGTGCCCCTTCGGATCACTACGTTTGTATCTTTAGGGTAAATACCCAGTAGTGCAATTGCTGGGTCATAGGGTAGTTCTATTTTCAACTTTTTGAGGAACCTCCACACTGTTTTCCAGAGCAGTTGCACCAGCTTGCATTCCCACCAACAGTGTAGGAGGGTTCCCCATTCTCCGCATCCTCGCCAGCATCTGTCATTTCCTGACTTGTTAATTTTAGCCATTCTGACTGGTGTGAGGTGATATCTCATTGTGGTTTTGATTTGTATTTCCCTGATGCTGAGTGATGTGGAGCACTTTTTCATGTGTCTGTTGGCCATCTGGATGTCTTCTTTGCGGAAATGTCTGTTCATGTCCTCTGCCCATTTCTTGGTTGGATTATTTGTTCTTTGGATGTTGAGTTTGATAAGTTCTTTATAGATTTTGGACACTAGCCCTTTATCTGATATGTCATTTGCAAATATCTTCTCCCATTCTGTCAGTTGTC
This sequence comes from Mellivora capensis, assembly GCA_004024625.1. Taxonomy (NCBI): domain Eukaryota; kingdom Metazoa; phylum Chordata; class Mammalia; order Carnivora; family Mustelidae; genus Mellivora; species Mellivora capensis. The sequence continues at coordinate 68,767 of PISX010006557.1, read as the reverse complement.
TTTTGGTTTTGTTAACTGTTTCCTTTGCTGTGCAAAAGCTTTTGATCTTGATGAAATCCCAATAGTTCATTTTTGCCCTTGCTTCCCTTGCCTTTTCATAGCTGATCTTAAAATACTCATGCAGTTAAAACAGGATGAGCTCCTATTTTCAGAGGACTGCATGTAAATCGTTAAGTTCAATCTCTCTGATTCAAGATTTGTGATAAGTATAATTGAGAAAAACTGATATTTACCTTTAAATTGTCATAGAGAAATAGCTGTTAGCAAGTTTCCATATGGGTAAGATTGTCAGTGTGGTGATTAAATTCCTTAGGTGAAAGTTTATTTTGTCCACTTAACTATTAATACTAGTTTTGAGGGCAAAGTTCCTTATGCTTGAGTTCCACTGAGCCCAATACTTAGTAACTATAACTTGGGACAACTTAGTGGGTTTTCCTAAGTGTTGACGTCCTACTCTGTAAAATGAGGATAATGCTAGTGACTTGGCATGACTCTTAGGATGGCTGTGAAAAATAAATGGGAGAATGTACCTGTATTGTAAATGAAAAGATGCTCTCACACAACACAGACTAAGTTATGATTATCAGCAGTAATAACATGATAATAATGACAAATTTTTATCTCTCATCAAGCAAATCTAGCCATGACATATGTTTTTGCTTGTATTGTGCTTCTGGATATACTTGAAAAATATTAAAACTATACTTTACAGTATATTGTTAATTCAGAGCTATCTCTAATTTATTCCAGTTTATCTTCTAATTATTCATTAGTGAGGTTCCCTCATATCTAAAATATGCCCAAATATGGTCTTCTGTAGTAGACTGAATTCCGCTCAAAATATTTGCTGCCTCCCTGCCCACAGGGTTATTTTCCGTGAGGAAGGATTATGTACATGCTGTCACATACCTGAGTGGCTACGTGATTTACTTTGTCAGTAAAATGTGAGTAAATGTAACAAATGTCATTTCCAAGATAAATTTGGTGTACAAGCCCATGGTTTTCAGTGTCCTTTTTTTCCTCTCTGTCACTAAATTACCAGAGTACCAGAGAGAGGCTGCTTTTTCAGTTTGGGTCCCAGAGAAATGATGGCATAGAACAGGGCTACACAGCATCCATAATGAACATACGATATAAGTTAGAGATAAATTTTGAAATATTAAGTCATTCAGATTTGGAGACAAAATATAGAGCTGGTTAAGCCACTCCCTCCTTAACCGCTTCACCATCACCCATGCTGTAACGTCCAAATTCCATAGCAGGATGTTTTCTGATTCTCATGCCCCTATTCCAGACAACTCTTCCCCAGGCTCACTGTCCTAACTCCCACACACTCACATTACCACACCCAGTAATTTCAGACTGCATCTAGCTCTTGCAAAGTTTCATGTGGCAAATGGACCTGTATGTACACCTCACTTTCTACAATCCTAGAGATTTGTATTTTTTCTGGCAAAATCTAGCTCAAACCATTCTTTCTTCAGGAAGTTGGGCCCTCCACCCCTTGATCCTGGTAGAGATAAATAAACCATCCCCTATATTCTTTCTGTCTCTGTGTTTTCTTCTATAAATACACTTAGCACAAAATATTAAAAGTACAATGTTTTAACTTCATGAGAGCAGATCCAGGATCATATTTACTTTTCCTTTCTTGATGATGCCTGGGACAATGCAGACATTTAATAAATATTGATTTACATTGCCTTCATTTATTTTAAAGCCAGGGAAATTTAAACACGAACCATATGTTTGAAATGGAGGAACCATATTTTGTGGCCTGAGGAGGTTCATACTCTGTAAGTCTCAGTTTTTCTCTCAGGAATAATAGTTTTTTAAATATCACAAAGTGCTCTAAAGTTATTGTCAAACACTAAAAGTAGAAGTTATTAATCACTTTCAGGGTTATTTACAAACATATTTCATTAGCTCCCCCTAAGTCTCACTGGGCAAGAATTAATAGGGATTTTATTGACAGAAATCTTTTAAAAAGAGTGTTGTCTCATTTGAAAATCAAATTAATGTGTCACAAAGCAGATGAAATGTTCTAACCTTTTAAAATTCCATTTCATCTATTTTAGTTCAGTGACGTGCACCTACTCTCATAATACCTTTCTGAGCCTGGTATTTATATGAGCAACTCTCCAGAGTGAAATGAGTCATATATTTGGGAGAAAAGACAAGAATTTTCCAAGTCACAGCCTTGTAGGAAACCTGCAGGCAAGGGTGACTTTTCAAAGTCTACTGAGAATCCCTACTTTAAAATAAAAATGCTACTACTACACACCCTAAAAACATTTCTATGAAGGACTGGCATTATAATGCCCACTTTCGAGATGGGGAAACTAAGGCCGAGTTTGTCGTAGGTGCTCAACACAAGTGAGGTGTGCAAAATGACAAATTAGGTGTCAGATACAAGCTAATAAAAGAATGGCACTGGCTCAGATCTCTGTTCTCAGAGGTCTCTAGGGGAGAGTACCTCATAGATTAAGAAAAGAACTGCTTCAGCGAGAGTGGTAACAGAGGTATGAATCAAGTCATAGAGCTAAAGAGCATACAGAGAAAGTTATTCTGCCTGCAGTTGGCTAGGGAAACGGGGAGAAGTAGATGAGGTAAAGCTAAAGGAAGCCAATATTGGATTTGACTTTAAAGTAGGAATAGTGCCATGTGGACATGTTAGAGGACACAGCATGTGCAAAGGTACAGCCATGTATATATAAAACGCAGCCTGCTCTTCAAAACTATGAATAACTTATTTCTGAATCAAACAGAAGGAAAGCAGGCTACAGATTGATAATTGATCAAGAACATGATCTCTGGTCCCATGTTGCTTTTTCTTGGTAGGGGGGAGGAATATCAATTTTTGTATGTCAGTGATGAGGACATTTAAGATCTATTCTCTTATTAAATTCCAAGTATACAATACAGTCCTGTTAACTACACTCACCATCTTATATATTATATCCCCAGAACTTACTACTCTTTTAACTGATCCTTTGACCAGGATCTCCCATTTCCCCTGCACTCCAGCCCCTAGCAATCACCAGTCCAACCTCTGTTTCTATGAGCCGGCTTTTTTAGATTCCACGTATAAGTAACATCATGCAGTATTTGTCTTTATCTGACTTATTTCACTTAGCATAATGCCTTCAAGTTTCATCCAGTTGTTACAAGTGGTTGGATTTCCTTTTTATTTTTTTAATGGCTGAATGATATTTAATTTTATATATGTTTCATATTTTCTTTATCCACTCATTTGTTGTCTTGGTTATTACGAATAATGCCACAGTGAACATGGGGGTGTAGATATCTCACTGAGGTAGTAATTTCACATCGCTATTATTTGAATACTACCTATGCAACCCCTCAAACCGAAAGCTTCATCATAAGGAATGGGTACCAAACTGGGGCAGGAGATAAGGACTTGAGAAAAAGACATTCTCTCCCTTGGGAGGATAAGGGCACTAAGGAGTAAAGCATTCTAAAATTCTGTGGAACTAGACCTTCTTTGTCCATCCAATTCAGTTACCACTCTAACCCAAATTGTTTTGCTCTGCATGCATTATAGTCATCAGGTAATTAAATGACTTTAGTCTCATGAGATGGGGGTCATGTGACCATTTAAATTTTGTTCATAAAAATTTTTAATAACCTGGAAAACATTTATGATACAGCCTTTTTTAAAAAAGATTTTATTATAGAGAGAGAAAGAGAAAGAGAAAATGAGAGTAGGGAGGGTTGGGGGAGAAGCAGACTCCCCACTGAGCAGGGAGCCTAATGTGGGGCTTGATCCCAGGACCCTGGGATCATTACCTGAGCCAAAGACAGACACTTACCTGACAGCCAGCCAGGCACCCTATGATACAGCCTTTTAAAAATACAGAAATAAAATTGTAAATAGTGTGATTTCAACCTATGAAAAACAAGCGTGAACATCAACATTAGAAGGAAGAACACTGGCATTGCAACAGGTTTCTCTGGGTGGCAGTTTTTTTAAATTAATTTCTTCATAGGCTTCTGTGTTCAGCAATTTGTGCAAAATGAGTATATATGTTTATAATTACACACAGAGAAAATACATATTGCTAAGAAGAAACCTATAAAATATCAAAGTGAGTATCATAGTTTGTCCTTGGTAAGATTAGTTTTGCTTATAGTAGGCAAGGCAGTCCAGTCTCACACTGGGATATTCTCATTGGAAATAAGTGAATCTTATTATCAAGAGTGCTTCATGAAATGCTTATGATTTACCTTGATCAACCATTCAAATGTGTTTCTACTTCAAGAATTACCTTAACGCCTTACATAATGCAGGACTTGGTTGACCTTTTATATAGGATTAAAGTATCGTATAATTAACTTTTTTATATACAGAGTTAAAACTTAATGAAAACGTGAGGTGAAAAGCCAAGACTTAATTTGCAGACTGACTCCTTTCCTATTTCACATGTGAGCAGCAAAGTCTTAGTTTAGTGCTCTCTTTCTCTCAGGCACTTTGATTCTGACGAGGCCAAGACTGGCTAAATGCAACCAGGTAGCTGACTCAGAAAGAAGAGGCAGAGCCCAAGGAGAAGGGTAAGTTTGAGCTCTGAGGCACAGCAAGCTCCTTGCTACTCTGACTCAAGAATTAGGCCAACCTAAATTCACATCTTAGTCCTAAACTTAATAACAACATATTGTAGGAAAGTTCATCTTTAAACCCCAGTGACCTTAACTTTAAAATGGGAATAAAAATAATTGTATCTCATAGAGTTATCTGGAAGATTGAATGAAGGCAGTACATATAAATCATCACTGACATATTTTTAAGAGTAAGGTAAATATTTACTGTTAATTCATTGAGCACTCTTCATATGTGGCCCCTTTTTATATCTCCAGCTTTAGATCACACCATTCTCCTTCCCATCCCTCTTCCCCTCTCCACTCTCAGTCTAAGTCACATGGAAATAATTGGCATTTCTTGAATATCTTACTATTTTCTGTTTACAGGCAAAGCTGTTGTTTTCCTCCAAAATCCAATCTCCTCTGCTTTCATATAACAGAATTTTCACTTGACACAGGGCCTCAAGGAACATATACTACAAATCCCAGCCTCCTTAGCAGCTAGATACCACTAGGTTTTGGGAAATGAGATGTAAGAGAGTGATTTCTCAGAATATTCTTTAAGAGAGGTTTAGAGTGCACCTTTTACACTCTATTTCCTTCTTTTTTAAAGAATCCTGCTGTCTAAATACAAATGCCAATTTGGACCAAGAGAACGAGGGTCATGCCCAGAGATACTAAAGAAGTGAGTTAGAAAAAGGCCTGGAACCCCAAGGTCTTTGCCAGTCCTGCAACTACATTTGATGCAGAAATAAACATCTCTCTAGCTTAAACCACTATTATTTGATATTTTCCAGCTATTTATAGATAAATCCAATCCTATGTGAAAAAGTACCAAACTCTTCATGTATGCTAATGCTATGTAAATCCTATTTTCTGGACCTATTTTTTCATAGATTTCTACTACTTTCCATGAAGGTGCAGCTCGATTAGTTCCTCCTCCAGGATTCCTTCTTAAATTCCACAGACCAGACATCATCTCTATTATCATTGTGCACTTTGATGATTACTTTTCTTGTTTGTCTCCCTCTCTACGCTGTGAGATCCTTAGGAGCTAGGTGTCGTATTTCATTTCTTTCTAATTACACAAGCTCTATAGAGAAGCTGACCTGGGTAGACACAAGAAAACTATTGAATGAATTAAGAGGTGGATGAACGAATGATTGGAATAAATGGCAAAAAAAAAAAAAAAGGAAGGGAGGGAGAAAGAGAAAAATAAAAGAATCTGTGAGAATTTCTGTTACTAGTCAGCCAATGCCCTCAAATCACTCAATTTTTTTTTCTCATCTGCTCATCCCCTCTCCCAGCAGCAGAAAGGAGCTGCTTCAACACTGAGTAACAATTGCCTTCAGAGTTCCTTAGTCACATCAGAATACCCTCCTCCAAGGTTCACCATAAATTCCTATTGATTTTTCTAAACAGAAATCTCATTCACTGATGTGACTGCAAAGGAAAGTAGGAAGAACAGTGTGAAATCCATTCCCTACCTAAATCTTCATTACATTCTGCTGTTCTTGTTCCAAGATGATTCAATTACATATTATGTTCTCAAGTTCTTTTTTTTTTAACCTTAGGGCTGCTTATGAAAAATTAAACTAGTTACATAAAAGAGATTATATTGCTGTTCTTCCACATCTCAGGGAAAAAAATGAATCATCAGAAACTAGAATAGACCAATACAAGTTATTTTGATTTAAATTTCAGATTAGTTCACTGGTGGGGTTTATGTGCTAGTATATTGCTACTACAAATTTTCCTAAAATATCAATACAAAATGTGATTAGATCTTTTTTCAAGGTCTTATTTCCTCCAATCTACAGAATATAAATTGCTTTCTAAAGACTCTCTTTACCTTACCAAATAATCCATATTGCTTAAATTTTTGTATGTGGTAAACACAGCCCTGGCAGTATTATCACAATTCAGACATGTTTAAATTCAGATTCAATTGGCTCCAATTATGGTGACTTCAGCCAATCGAAAAGGGATTTTAATATAAAATAATCTTTCAATGGTTCAGAGGATTTTAGAATCTAAACCCTGCTTTCTCAGTTAGCTTTTTAAGGTGATATGGGAATGGGGAAGGGGAACAGAGGCTCACCTTGATTATGACATAATTCAAACTAAACTACTGGTAATAATGATGCACAAAGTCCCTAAGCAGTTTGAACTGGTTAGCGTTAACTCCTTACAGATCAGGTACCAATCTATTTGCACAGTTTTATATTTGGGGGACTTCTAAAGCCGTTCAGGTCAACTTAATAGTTTTTCTTGAGCACTTGTCAGGTGCCAGTCACCTGTAGGTATTTGGGGAAGCTCCTTCAGGCAAACACAATGCAAGTCAGTGGGCACTTAACAACAGTTTGTCAACTTAAAAGGGGGAAAACACAGAGCTCAATGAACAACACGGAAGGGGCACCCAGCTCAGTCTTGGCTGCACAAAAGCATCCTTCACAGAGGATCCGGTATCTAGGTTGAAATTATAAAGACACCATGTGATTAGTCAAGGAAAATGGTGCAGGGAAAAAAAGTGTTCCAGACAGAAGGGGAATTTGGGGGGAAGAGTTGAGGTAGAAGAGGTAAGGACAGGCTAAGTTATCTCCCATCGCTTCTATTTCGTAAGTTTGGATCTGGATCAGTTTAGCACATTGGCCTCCTGCCGACTGAGGAGCAAGAATCATTTTTCATCCTATCCTGAAAGGAAGTAGAGTGAGGAGGCAGGGAGACTCAGGAGGCAGGCAACTGGGTTTGAATCACAGCTCTGCTACTTCACGCATTTATTCCCTTGTTCATAATTTAATCAGGAATCTTCTACTGAACTTGCACTGTGTTTCAAAGATTGTTTAAGCACATAGAGTATAATAGTGAACAAAACTGGAAAAACTCCTGCACTTGTGGAGGTTATATTCTAGTAGGGGCAGATCAACAATATACATAAGCAGAGTATTTGGTCCTTGAGAGCAGGAAATAGCTGGGAGTGCAGTGGAGAGAGGCTAGGGTTCTAATCTTAAATAGAATGGTTAGGGTGGGCTTCAGTGAGGAGGTGACATTTGAGAAAAGACTAAAAGGGGTGATGGAATTAATCATGCAAAGGTCGGAGGGTGAAACTGTGCCTAGCTGTATGGTCTTTACCAAGTTTACATCTCTCTGCTTCAGTACCTCATCTGTAAAATGAGAATGATAATAATATTGGACTCATAGAGTTGTAGTTATTAAATGAGTTAATGTATGTAACTATGCTTAGAGCAGTGTCTGGAGCAGAGTAAACATTTATCTAAGTGCTTGCTACTATTATTGTTGTTATAGTTTAATTTGGGTGCCTTAAATTAAGCCCATTTTCCTCTTTCAGAAAATCTGCAAGAGGTTGTCTTTGCTTCCATCCTCACAGAACTGATACAACAGCAAATCTTATCATTTAGTGTCCTAAGTATGTACTCTGTCCTCCCCTACCTTCCCTGCTGCTACTATTGTGTTGCTGGTTTTTTTTTTTTGAAGATTATTTATTTATTTATTTGACAGAGAGAGAAAGAGAGAGAGAGAGAGAGAGACTGCCAGAGAAGGAACATAAGCAGGGGGAGTGGGAGAGGGAGAAGCAGGTTTCCTGCTGAGCTGAGAGCCTGATGTGGGGCTGATCCCACGACCCTGAGATCATGGCCTGAGCAGAAGGCAGACACTTAATGACTGAGCCACCCCGGCGCCCCTCTGCTGCTACTGTCTTAATCTAAGGTGACTGCGATTACTCCAAAGTCTCTCAAGTTGTCTCCTTGCCTCCTTTCTTATTCTGTGACAGTCTATTTTCCATGAGTGTACTTTTTAAAATATAAGTCAGATCATGTTACTTTCCTGCTTAAACCTCCAATAATTTCCTATGGCACTAATAATAAATTTTAAATTTATCCTCCCAGTCTACAAACCGAGAGACCACATGGGTGGTTTGGCCTCTCTCTGCTCTTTTGCTCTGGTCAAACTGATCTTCTCATGGTTACTTGAAGAAGTTGAGCTCTCCCTCAGGAATTTCTCCTTGCTTTTCCCTCAACCTAAAACAGTCTTCCCACTTGCCCCTGAATAGCTGGCCATATCTTTGATTCAAGTGTCAGCTTAAAAGTCATCTCCTCAGACAGGCTTTCAGTGACTACTCAGCCTAGAGTCAGCCTCCACTCACTCTCCCACACATTACCCTGCACTGTTCTCTTCACAGGGCTATTTTCATGTCTGTGTAGTAGTACCTGTCCCAGAGATAAATAAGATGTTGAATCTTCTCTTGATCAAACTATACATGAACACTGAGGCTGGTGGTTATTATCCAGACAAGGAGGACATCCTAATAGATCAGGGACTGAAGCTTCACAGTCTTTTTAGAATCCTTGGGGCTCTGCTACTCTACAAACTGCTGAAGACAGTTTTCTACTTTAAATTATTTATAGTTTCCCAACTATGTTCTGTTGATATCACCTCCTCATTCTTGCACCTGTATAGCACACATTTTCTACCTTACCCAACTGAAAAATTCCAAGTATCACTTAAAAACCAACTTAAACATCATCTGCTCTAAAATCATTTTTCTGAACCACCTGTTCTATGTCACCCATTGAAATCCATGCAAACCTCAATTTTATTATTTGTCACGTTGTTCTGAAACTATTCATCAATATACATTTCCTTCCCTTCCAATCTGGGAATTCTTTGAGATTGAGGAAAATATATTAATAATCTTTGTACCATATCGCTCCATGCATAGTAAGAGTTCAGTGCTTGGTAAAATGAGTTGTGAAGGGACAGATTACCTGCTGTTCATCTCATGAATTATGGGGGTGTTGTAACAATTGTGCTGATGTGGTCATGAATCTAGACCCAAAATCTGAAGTTTCAACAGGTTTACCCTTTTTTAAAACAAGACTGTGCATTCATATTTGTGGTAGACTGGCTCTAAATAGAACTTTGACATAAAAATAGGCTTGACAACAAAGATCTGTAAGACTGAATTCATGTTTCATTTCAGAATGGGGTAATGTCCACTCAATTATTTAATCAATAAATGAACTGAATTGCTTCAGGAAAATTACAATATATACTAAAACTAAAACTAAATATTATGGAATAAAATGTAGCCTTGTGTCACAAATGTCTATATCTGATCTAGATAAAGACAAGTAATTCTCTCTCTCAATCTTTTAAATGGGTCATAAAAATATAGAGTTCAAACCTAAATGACACAAATGGGCCAAAATTTATGATATAATTAGTTTGCAATATAATCTTAAAATTGTTTTTCAAAGGTATTTATGGAAAAGGGTGAAGTCGGTTTTGCACAAAACAAAGAATAAATCATGCCAATACTCATCAATTTTAATCATGTTGTGAACACTTTCATTTAATTAAACCAAATGTCTTTCCAAAAAGAAGTTAAGGTGATTTACAAAAAAGTCATACCACAAAAAGAAAAAAAATATGTAACTAGAAAAAATTAGAACTATGGATTTTTTTAAAGAAGCAATTTTAGTCACTTTCGGATTATCACTAGAGCTCTGACCTAAAATATTATACACATCTCTATCAGCAAAGAGGGTCTTTGCGTCAGGAAAAGGAAAGATTTTTCCTAGACTTCATTCTAAACTAAACCTGTCACTTACAAACTTGATATAAGGGAGATCACATGATCTAGTGGGAAATAGTTCAGGAATCAATGATTAAAAGTCTAAGAATAGGGGCACCTGGGTGGCTCAGTGGGTTAAAGCCTCTGCCTTCTGCTTGGGTTATGATCCCAGCGTCCTGGGATGGAGCCCTGCATGGGGCTCTCTGCTCCGTGGGGAGCCTGCTTCTCCCCACCCCCCCCTGCCTGCCTCTCTGCCTACTTGTGATCTCTGTCAAATAAATAAATAAAATCTTAAAAAAAAGAGTCTAAGAATAGAAATAATAGTAATAACAATAACAATGAGAGCATTCTAGGATATTCATGGGATACTCAGCATATACCATGTTACATTTTTCTCTATAATTTCAAGGTCACTATTTTATAAATGAGTAAAGTGTTCAAGATGACATGATCAATAACACTTCCAACACTCTTTTGTCTGGCTCCAAGGTTCACACTTTCCCCACCATAATTCTTCTAAAATAAAAGCAGAAGTGGTCAATAGCCCAGGTTATAACACTTTAAAAAGTCATCAAATGTGATTTGCTTGGAGATGAAGCTAATCTGTTCAAAAAAATACTGGCTTCTGCAGGTTTACGTTGATTATATGGATAAAACCTATACTCCTATAGCAGTAAGTGGATCGTGTTCACCACACTTTCTTTCTTCTTCTTCTTCTTTTTTTTTTTTTGAGTAGTTGGATAAGCAGACAGTTTGCATTTATACTCTAACAAGGGCATGGTATGCCAACAAATAGATTCAAATCCAGTGATGAACAACCACTATGTTAGGTGCTTATATCACATTTGATCTTATTATGAAGGTTCTTTATCTATCTTATGCTTACTCACTCAACAAATACTACTTACTGAATACCTAATATAATCTGGGCACCTACTAGGCATGTGACCCTATACTTTGATTACAAAAATGCGGGTAAAAGAGTCAACATTTATGATGAGAGTTGAAAATCCCACCCAATAATCTGGTCACACATCTCTATAACTTATAAGAGCAGTGGGCAGTTTAACCTTTATTGGGCATATTCCATAAAGCTTTTCAAATTTATAAACTTCTGAATAAAGTGCCCAGACCAAATACTAATGAATTTTTAACACATGAAGCCAAACTTCCATCATTCATGCTCTTCCCAAACCCCTAAGTATTATAATGGCCAAATCAAAGCCACTTGTTTTCATATGCAGTTGGACAGGACAAGTAAAACCTATCATTCATTTGGGGAAGATAACTTAGTGACACAATGCAACAATGAACATGCTCCCGAGAAATAAAAGGGAATATGAAGGCACGGATAAATTTCTGATTTATTTCTTTGAAAAAAGCAATGCCCATCTACAACATAAGCTCAACAATTTTCTAGGCGGAAAAGAAATCCTAAATTGCGTGGAAATTGTACTTCAAATATCATCTACTCTAGAATGTTACAATTTGTGAAAATTGCTTTGGAGTTTTTATCTCTGGGTGTGCAAAGGAAATGTCTTATTATAATCAGTAGTAGAAATGTGCTTCTATGCAGCATTATGGAACTTACGCTCTCAGGGATACCTTGGAACAGGTAAGCAAGTTCCCCAAATGCAATTATCCATCATTAAAGAGCATTATTATTGATGTTTTATACTTTACCTGACTAACCACAAAAGGTAAGAATCATGCTACTGAAATTACCAGTCACTCCTCCTCTGCTCTTCGCTTTCACTTACCTGACGTGTGGCTTTGGAATTTAAGTTTAATTGTCCTCAGTTGGAAGTAAATAGCAAATTCTTTCAAGCAGGCAGTAACACTCAGAGTTATAAATGCCTAGAGTTTGGACTCACCAATACCTGCTGCTACCCACAGAAACTCTGCTCTGTCTGTAATGGGTAGTTTCCTTTTAGAACTAGTATGCTTGTTGCATTCTTGAAACAGAGTATTTTTAATTTATTTATCCAAAAAGAACTAGGTGGCACTGAGTTACCATTATACATAGATCAGCAAAAAGGTTATTTTATAGCAGGGATTTATTTTATGCTGTCAAAAGGAGAGAATACTTTAAATAAATTGAAACCAGACTTTATTGGTTTCTCTCATCCAAGAAGAGGAAGTTATTTTGCTGAGGTGATGTAGGATCATGAAGACAGTGTTATTATTCCTCTAGATGTTTTGTTTAGTAGGCAGGGAAAGGAATGAAATTAACATTTATTGAGTACCGTACTTGGCACCTATGTGGGTGATATTTAATCACATTTCTGATAACACTGAGAGGTAGGTGTCATAATTCTAATTTCCCAAAATAAAATAATAGCATGTCACATTTATTGAGTGCCTACTGTGTGCATGCCTGTCCGTCATGACAGTCAACATGCTAAATCCTTCCTATGCACAATCACATTTAATCCTTAAAACAATCCATTCTGTTGAGACTACATGGGGATAACAGTAAAATGTCCCTGATGAATATGGAGGTAAATAAAATAAATCAAATGATTTGAATTAGCTAGTAAAATCTGTATAGTTTATATAATTACCTTTCTGGATAATGATACCAGGAGATGGGATCACTCTTAATTCTAACTAAAATAATTTAGGAATAAATTCCTGAGACCTAGGCAAGTGACAGTTTAAATCATTAAGCAGAAACCAAATCAAGTACATTATAACTCCTCTAGACAACACCTGTGTGAACAACCACAAATCGATTAACCTAGAATAAAGTATATCCAATGCAGAACCTAAATGGAAAGAATAGATATATTTTTGCTATTTGATAAGATATTCTATGGTTTTAGAAACTCTGATATGTTTCCCAATAGATACTAGGTTTCCCAGAGCATATTAAAAAAAACAACACTGAATTTGAGATTAAAAAAAAAAAAAGTACGTGCCAAGGGCTTTCACTCTTTAAGATTTGTGGATACAAACATCTCTGCTTCCATGAGAATTCTACTCTTTAAGGCTTAAGGATCCTCACAGATACACTCAAGTCACCTTTGGGGGACAAAACAAGAAATTTCCTTAAGGTTAAATAATGAGTCCTGAGTTCTGGTTTTCTGAACAATATTCTGATGATAAAATCCTGGGATGAGAGTCAGAACAATGCTAAAAACATCAGTGTTTCTGTTCACAGTACAATTTATAGTTGTCATTGTAAATTTTGTAAAATAGTTAGAGTTTTATTATGTCTTTTTTTAAATTTTTTCAGTGCTCTAAGATACATTGTCTATGCACCACACCCAGTGCTCCATGCAATATGTGCCTTCCTTAATACCCACTACCAGGCTCACCCATCCGCCTCCCTCGAAAACCCTCAATTTGTTTCTCAGAGTCCACAGTCTCTCATGCTTTGTCTCCCCCTCCGATTTCCCACAATTCACTTTTCCTTTCCTTCTCCTAAATGCCCTCCATGTTATTCCTTATGCTCCACCCAGTTGTCACTGTAAATTAATAATTTATTATTTTTCACTTCCTCACTTCCAACACACACCCCACAGACCTCTACCCTGGAGGTAAATGTATCCTTGGCCTCCTACCAAATAATC